>CAUYRH010163942.1:0-36479 GCA_963574655.1 Perodicticus potto | reverse complement strand
CACCTTGGATAGAGTGCTATAGCATCACAGCTCACAGCAACCTCCAATTCCTGGGCTCAAGCGAGTCTCTTGCCTCCACCTCCCAAGTAGCTGGGACTACAGGCACCCGCCACAACACCCGGCCATTTTTTGGTTGCAGCCGTCATTGTTGTTTGGCAGGCCCAGGCTGGATTCGAATCCGCCAGCTCAGGTGTACATGGCTGGCACCTTAGCCCATTGAGCCACGGGCACCGAGCCCACATATCTTATTTTGAAGTAAAAAACAAAATGGGAACAAATACAATTCCCTCCCCCCCCCAAAGCATGTGGCCTGCGGTCCGTAGTTTGAGGACCCCTGCTCTAGAGAATGATTTGTCTGGCCCTTGTATTAATACTTGTTAGAGTCTTCCAGATTATTCTGTGTCCAGCCAAGGTTGAGAACCACTAGCACTGTCCTTGGTTTGTAGAACTGAACCCCTGGGCCTATTAAAAAAAAAAAAAAGCCTATTCCATTGACATAACTTAAGAGGATATCTTCAAATTTAGACGGATCTGTTCTCCTATTTCAAGGAATCCCCAAATAGATAAGGAAGGCATGGTTATAGCTTGCCAGCTTGAGCAACAGAATGTAAACTGAGCTTGAAATTAAAATAACTTTAGAATAAATCAGCTCAAGATTTTTTTTGTAATAACATATTAAAGATCTCTTATTTTTCTGTTGAAAGAAACTTTCTAAGAAAGAAGCAAAATTAGAAAAGAAACCCTATCGGCCCTGTAAAGAAGACAGGGTCCTAATCTTGGAGTATAATATTCGTGAAACATTATCTGAATTTGAACTAAACTACAAGAAGCTGCCAATAATCCACATAGCTCACCTTTTAAAGAGAATAGTATGAGATGATTACAAGTACATAGAAAGTGTTTGGGGAAGAAAAAAATCCCACCAATAGCTCCAATTGGAAGGTTGGTATATTGAATAGGGTTCAATTGCCAAAAATAAGATGCACACTAGTTATTCAAAAAACAGGATCTAATGCAGGAAATTACGTACTTCCAAAACTGTTAGATATTCAGGAGGAACAGGACTGAATCTGAACAGCTCCCAAAGCCACAAGGCCTCTGCTGTGAGCAGGAAAGCTACCTCTGCATAAACCTCATAAAACCACAGTCTAAGCCTTCGCCCAGGCCCTGGAACCATACAACCTCTGTCACCCTCTACAGAAGCAAAAGGATGTCCAATGTCCGTGAAAAAATACCCATGCGACTCAATTACTAATCAATGTATCACCAAAAAATGCTTCTGATTGGTGTAATCTAAATCCGATCCAGAACTCTAGCTGCAAGGAAGCCTGGGTAATGTGTTTTTTAGCTTCTCAGCCTTTGGTTCTAGAAAACTAAAATGTTCATTTTAAAAGCCACTTTTGGTCTATTCAACAACCACACACAATCTATTTTCCATGCTTGTGTTTCCAAATAACAAAACAACCTCCAAAATGCCCATATCTACTGTGGTGTTCCCCTGCGGACTGCCCGGCACGGAAGACCTGGAGAGAGTTTCTAATGCTCCAGCCAGGCTCCTCCTCCTGCTGCCCCTTGATAACTGAGGTCACTATGCCTGCCAACGTAGGATTAGCCTTTTCTTCATGAGGAGGCCAGTACTAGTCTCCTTTCCAATTAAGCTTTTGTATTCCCCTAGAGCTGTGATTTTTAACCAGTGTGCCACGGCACACTGGTGTGCTGTGAGAGAACCTTAGGTGTGCCGTGAAATTTTTTAAATCCCATTAATTAGATTATTTTCCAAAGGAGTTCAAAGTACAGTAAGCATATTCTTTTTTCTTTTTTTACCCTTTTAGTTTTTGATCAACAAAAGCTAAGCGTGCCTCAGAAGTTTAACTATAGCACACCAAGAGCTGTTTCTCTGCCACAGTCAAATAACACACTAAGAGCTGCTTCTCAGCTGTTACTTGAACTACAGGTTCAAGTGTGCCATGAGATAAAATAAGGTTAAAAACACTGTCCCCGAGGATGCAATGTTCTCTGAAATATTTAATTAATTAATTAATTTATGTATTTATTGAGGCAGAGTCTTACTCTGTTGCCCTGAGTAGAGTGCTGTGGCATCATAGCTCACAGCAACCTCAAACTCTGGGGCTCAGGTGATCCCCTTGCCTCAGACTCTTGCATAGCTGGGACTACAGGTGCCTGCCACAATGCCCGGCTACTTTTTCTATTTTTGGTAGAGCTGAGGTCTTGCTCTTGCTCAGGTTGGTCTCAAACTCCTGAGCTCAGGCTATCTACCCACCTTGGCCTCCCAGAGGGCTAGGATGACAAGCAGAGCCTGAAATTTCAGCAACAGGAAGCGAAATGCTCTAAGTAGGTCATTTGCTGTACGCCATTCCCAAGCCTCTCCCTTGCTTTACAGGCTCCTTGTATTCCTCTGTGGGAGAAACACCTCGGTCCGTGGCTCCGAGTAAACAGCACACATGTGGGAAGAGCAGCCCAGCCTCCCCCGGAGCTGCTTCTCACATGCTGCAGAGCTGAGTCTCAGGAGGCCAGTCTATCATCGTGCACAGGCAGCAGCTTCTGGACGGATATTGCCAGCGAATCCTGTATGTATCAACCTGATGCCTTATTTCTTTTGCTATAAAATTAGTTCTCCGGTAAGAAAAAGTATCGTGTGAGGTATAGTGAATGAGCCATTTTGTAAGTCATCAGACATGTGCTGGCAGAAGCATAGTGAGCAGAGAAGGCAAATCCAAGTCCAGATTAAATCATTCATTTCCCGTGAGAAAAATAACTGCCCTCTCCACAAATGGAAGGGCTTAATATAATCCATCCACCACAATCCCCCTAGGCATCATTCTCGGTTCAGAGCAGTTGGGACGGTTAGTTGATAGGGAACCGTATGAGCTAAGAAGGAGGACTTCCTTCTCCCCATCTTCAGCAACACCCCTGAGCAAACCCGTGAAGCTTCAGCAGCCAGGCACCCTTAGCTCACGCCGCACATCGTGAGGCCCCATCCTGAAAGGGGCTGTTTTCTTTCTCACAGGAACAGGAGGCCCCCATCCTGGGGAGGGGTTGAGGGAGAGCGGAACACCTTAGGACTTGCACAAGCCTTTGTGTGTGCTGCACTTTCTCTGGAGGGTGGAGAGCTGATGGATACTCCCCGATTTGTGACTCGGTGCCTCAGATGATACCTGGTTCTTGAGGAATAGTTCAGTTTGCACAGATATCTGGAGGTTCTTTGCTTAGATAGCTAGCCTCTTCCACAGTCAAATAGCTCACCAAGAGCCGTTTCTCAAAAGGCAAATAGTTGCCACACAGAGCACAGCCGGTGTGGATTATGCTAATTGTTGAAAATACCGTGTTTTGCTGTTTATAATGTACTTCCAAGTTCTGGGCCCCAACTTTCAGGAAAATGCCCCTTGAGAAAGTGGCCGGAAGAGCTAATGCTTGCCTGGCAAATGTGCAGATCTCAGCACCCCGGCAGGTGCCCACTCTGTGAAGGCTGCCCCTTCCCACTCCCCCAGAAGCCCTTCCCTCCCAGCCACACTGGGGAGCTGCCCAGAAGACAACACAGACGGCTGGTGGGCTGGAAGCATCTGAGGCCACTTAGCTCATGAGCAGCCAGATGGCCCGAGGCCTGCGCAGGGCGCCCAGTCCCCGGCCCTCGCCCCTCAAGCTGCAGCCACCTCACTGTCCTTGCCCCGCCCCCGCCCCAGTTCTCTGTGCTGGGTACTGGGTGGGAGTCACTCCAGTCTGCTCTCACTGGATTTCAGATCCTCCCGGAGAACCCCACGAGCAGGTGGATCCAGACAGGAGGGCTCGGCGGCTGGGGAGCCCTCGGGCTTCCTTGCTCCTGAGGTAGTTCATCCTTATAGTTCCTTCAAAAATTTGGGCAAAAAAGTGTGCATTATACACGTCACAAAATAATACATATGTGCACACACACAGAGAATCTTGTGCCATATAATAATGACATTTTGGCCAACAACAAACCACATATACAATGGTGGCCCCGTAAGATTATAGTGCTGCATTTACTGTACCTTTTCTATGTTTAGACGCACAAATATTCACCCTGTGTTACAATCGCCTACATCATTCAGCACAGTTACATGCTGTACAGGTGTGGGGTGATGGGCTGCACCACACAGCCCAGGTGTGAGCTGGGGCACAGTCTGGGTGTGTGTGAGCACACCACATTCAGTGACGTTCACACAACAGAACTGCATTTCTCCAAACATACCTCCTCATTAAAGTGACACATGACTATACATAAATACTTACATATGTGTATATTAAGAAATTGGAAAAATAACTCCATTATATATATCCATGGACCTACAAAAAATACTCTGAGGTCAGACATGAACCAAAACTGCATTTCTCTCTACCGCCCCAGCGTCTATGCCGACAAGTAGGAAACCTTGGGTCCTCGACCTTGCAGCTGGGTCCTCGAGGATTAGTGTTGTCTCTGACCAGAATCAATAACCACTGACAGGGTCGAGTACTTTCCTCCACCCTGTGTGTCCTCACTTTAGTATTAGCAATGGAAGGAAAATTCACAGTATATACTTGGGGTTTTTGGGTAGACTCTTTCTTCAAAGATCATGGTTGACTAAAAATGTTGATTTGATGGTAGCCCAGGATGAATAAAGATGCCAGAAATCTCTTGGTGTAATAAACAGGGAAGAATCCAAAGTCACAGGGAGAGCAAACAATGATTCCCTTTCATCCGAGAGGCTCTAGGTCCGGGTACTGACTCAGGTCTGGAAATTGCCAAGAAGGCCATGATTGTAATGCTATCTCAGGTCAGTGTCTGTTAGCAGACCTTGATTTTTAGGGAGCTTCCCATCTATTTCATTCCCAGGTCCCTAAGATCAATAGGCCACCACTGAACATGTGTGCTATCAAACCACTGTTGCCTTTCTGCCTTTAGAGGTAACTGTGCTAAGCCAGAATGGGGTGGTGAGTGTCACACTTAGCCTTTGCTACATAAAATCCTTTCATCCCCACTGAAATTGAGATTCTGTTTGAGTAGCAGCATGTTCTGTTTTTATTTCCAGCCTACAGAAGATAGCCATGGCTTATCAAAAAAGTACCCTCATCAATGCATTTATGAATGAATTGTATCCTGTTGAGAGGCATAGTTATAAAGCAATTGAGCAAATCAGACTTATTAAAAGCAGTCTAAGACTTGCATTTCTTCTTTTCTAAATAGGAATTTACAGCATCTCAATTTAATTTTAGCCTAAGCCACCATTAAGATTCAGCAAGTCATCAGACGAAACAGAAACACTCTCAGATGCTCAAGCTACACAGTGAATCCTAAATCTCTGGTAATTATGTCCACACCAGTGAATTTAGCCCTGTCAAACCTTTGGTCTAGTGTTTTCAAAATCCATTTCCCACACATAATCTTCAGTCTTCTGCTGTTATAAAAATATTAGCAAAATCAGTTAACCTCTTTCATTTATAAGCCTTCTCCCCGCCCCCCTCCCCAATGCTTGACATTCTATTGTTTCCTGGAGCATGTGAAGATCTTTGGCTATAGGTGTGGAAGCAATAAGGGTAGTAAAGAAATTGCAGGAGAACTGCCTCTAACAAGCTGCTATAGGGTCTTCAATTAAGGCAAGACCAACATTTAACTGCCAAGGACACTTGGTAATGTTTGGGGTACAGAGTATGCATATTTATTCAAGTTCTCCTAAATGACATCATTTTAATGATGGGCACTTTTTCTAAGGCAATATTTTCAATTTTGTGAAACGTAAATGGTAAAACTAATTCAACCTCCCAACAACCTGAAGCATCAGACTTTCCATCTGATTTCCATCTAAACTTGTCCTGAGACTAAAAAAGATAAGATATTCTTTAGGAAGTAAAGAAATTCCTTGATTCTCGGACAATTTCTAAAGCTGAGAATTTAAAATATTGAGCCTATCTCTTTCTTTTAGTTCACAAGCACAAACATAGCCACCCCAAAGTCCCCTTCTCACTCATATTCCCTGTGATGGTCTTGCCTTCAACAGGCACCTTGTTTCAGATGACCAGAGGTAATATTTTAAGTAACTGCCTACTAGATGCCCTAACAGTCTTTAAACACAATAAAGTCCTATATTTTGTTGTTGTTGTGTGCTATCACTTACAACCACTTCTGGTACTAATTACTTTATCACTTGGGCTCAGTTGTGCACACAGACTCCACTTTAACTACTTTGAGAGTTTTATACAGGGAATTTTGTGCTTGCATAAATTTGAACAGCTGTGGGAGCAAGCCCCAGGTTCATCTTCCAGGACCAATTCCTAGACCTCAGCACCAGCCAGCCTCTACTGTGAATGACAAGGTTACCATTACCTGTTCAAGAAGATAATAAATCAGGAGTTCATTTTTCACTATTTCTGACTGTGAAACTAGTACAAAAACTCCAGTCCAGTCATAGATAATCCAGAAAAAGGCTCTCCTATTTGGGCACAGCCTTAGTTCTTTCCTTACCCACCACAGAAATCAACATGACTAGACACACAGATAATTGGCTATTGAAGGTGGAAAGCAGCATACTGATGTATCGCCAGCCTCACAGATGTCCCTCCAACTGTGGATCAAGATAACACAAATTTTATTTCCTTCAACTGATCAAAAATACGGATTGCTGGCCGCGTTTATCAGTGACTCAGATGAACAGATCACACACCCAGGTAGAATTTTTCATCCAGAAACTTGAAAGGGACAACAGATAGAGGTGAGAAGAACCAAAAGAGATACTGTGTTTGCTAAAACAAACTAAAAAATCTCTGATATTGAGTACATGAGAAATAATTCCAGGTTTAACATTTTAAAAAAAGGTTTAACAATTTAAAAAAAGAATTCCAGGGAAGTAAACCATTCCACTGTAACAGCACATAACACTAAATTCTACCAAGGTTCCAGTGTAAATAAATTTCAAGTATATTGCATCCAAATCCTAGCAATTACAAATTCGATATGAACATAAATAGGGTGGAAACTGCCAGGGTGGAAAGAGCAGGGAAACACATTTAAACTGGGGTTTTCAGATGCCTCAGAATCACCTGCATGACCTCTTAAAATATAGATTGCTTGTCCCCACCCCACAATGTCTGATTCAAGAGGTCTGGGATGGAAGCCCAAGAATTTTCATTCCTAGTAAGTTGCTTATGCCACTTATTTGGGGCCCACACTGAGAGTCACTGACTGAGTGTGACTTACAGCTTAAGTTGTGGGAGTGTTCTAACCGGACTCAGAGAAGCAAGGAGAGTAGGAAGCCTCGGTTGACAACATGGGGCCATAATGTAACCAGAGAGAACTTTTGCCAAATAAATAGCTGAGAAAAACCAATAGAGAACTTCTATCTCTCTAAAGAATATAAAACAAAAGCATCACACAAAAATGACAGAAGAACACAATTAGGAAGAGATAATTTCACAATTACAAACAAGTGTTTTAGAAATATAGGCAACTACTTCAACCTCTTACAGAAATTAGAGAAATCAAGGACTCTATAAAATAAGAAATGTAAGAAGAGATGATATAATGACAAAATGAGATGAAGTGAGACTTGCCAAGAAGAGATGAGACGACAACAGAATGAGATGAAGAAAGACTTGGCCAAGAAGAGAAGAGATGACAAAACAAGATGAAGAGAGACCTGGCCACAAAAAGATGGATGACGACAAAATAAGATGAAGAGAGACCTGCCAAGAAGAGATGACAAAAAGATGAGAGGAAGAGAGACCTGGCCAAGAAGAGTTGAGATGGTGACAAAACGAGATGAAGAGAGACCTGCCAAGAACAGAAGAGATGACGACAAGACGAGATGAAACAAGACCCACCAAGAAGAGATGAGATGACGACAAGATGAAATGAAGAGAGACCTGGCAAGAAGAGATGAGATGACAACAGAATGAGATGAAGAGAGACCTGCCAAGAAGATATGAGATGACGACAAGACGAGATGAAGAGAGACCTGGCCACAAAGAGATGGATGATGAAAAAACGAGATGAAGAGAGACCTGCCAAGAAGAGATGAGATGATGACAAAATGAAATGAAGACAGACCAGGCCAAGAAGAGTTGAGATGATGACAAAACGAGATGAAGAGAGACCTGCCAAGAAGAGATGAGATGATGACAAGACGAGATGAAGAGAGACCTGCCAAGAAGAGATGAGATGATAACAAAACAAGATGAAGAGAGACCTGGCAAAGGAAAGGCAAGAGCTGAAGGTAATTAAACACCTTTGGAGAACTCAGAATTTCCAGGAGTGAAAAGCAGGAGAACAGAAGAGAAAACAAAATCCACAATGCAGAGGAGAGTCTTGAGAAAATCATACAGAAGTAAAAACAGAGGGTGCAGGAGAAGAAACATTAAAGAGAAATGATGCCGTGACGTAAAAGCAACAGAGCTGCAACGTGCAGTTAGTGCACCCGAAGAAAACAACAAAATAATCGGAAAAGGAAATTTTCTTGAGTATGTTATGCCAGAGTTAGGTTCTGATTGGAAAAATGCTGCATGTGATGAAAAAGAATTATATCGTGGCAGTTTAAGGTTATCGAATATACACGAGCACTCCCGAGCAGAAGCAGCAGGTCACCCAGGCTCACGGCACTGATACTCCACTCGGGGGCATGGCCTTGGCTTCATCACTGCCTTGTTGGAACAATTCACAGAGCTGGGTCATTCTCATCTATCTTCAGATCTCAATGTCAAACTCTCAGAAATCTTTCCTGATCTTCCTCTATAACGTTGATCTTTGAATTGTTATCACTGCACCCTAATTATTTGCTTCTTGACCATTATGGTTGCTTGTTGCTTTTAAATTGTGAAGCATAGTCTGTTAATTACCAATAACTTCCAGGCGGTGCCTGTGGCTCAAAGGAGTAGGGCGCCAGCCCCATATGCCAGAGGTGGTGGGTTCAAACCCAGCCCCGGCCAAAAAAATAAATGCAAATTATCAGTAACTTTCCATTAAAATTTAAGTTCCACAGAAAAAGGAAACATATTTTCTTGGTTGACTCCTGTATTCCTAGCATTTACTACAGAAGTTGGCACATGGTAGGTAGTCAGTAAATGTGTTAAATTAATGAATAGATAAATATAAAGTTGATTAAGATCATAGTTAGAGTGACAGGTAAAAAATGAAATTAACTAAAGAGTATAGAATTGGTCCCAAGCCTATATTGGAGCTTCTAAATACATTAAAACAGAATTATAAGGTGGGGAAGCATTATTAGCCATTTGGAAAAATAAATAGGGTTCTATCTTTTGAGTGAATAGTTTTTGGAAAAGTCAAGGAATGGTGAATAAATCAGCATAGAACATAAAGAAGGAAACAGATTCAGAAAATCACATGCTCGTCATGTCAGAAAATGCTATGCCATCAAGAATCGGAAGATATCTTAGGAAAGTTTTCCAATGAGAAGTGGAAAAGAGGGTTATACAAGTCTTATTTAATTCTGAAAAGAAATCCAACATATGGGTTACATAAACAGTGAAGCAAGAAGTTAAAGAAGAAAAGATGACCAGTTCTGATTCTATACAAATTTAAAATTATATTACAGAAGTAATACCACTAGTAAGATTGAACAACAAACGACAACCCAAATGAAAAGTTACAATATATTTAGGAAATAGTTATATTTCCAGTATATAAATGACACTCCCAAGACAGTAAGCAAATGGAAGTTACCGAAAGACACAAAGAGACAATTATACACACATCGTAACCAAGGATTCTACGCTCCCACCTGTACACATGTGTATACTATATACCTTATATGTGTATATGTAGATGTACATTGTGTGTGTACATATTCATATACACGTATATGTAAGCTGGCATTAACTATAGTCAAAGGCATGAAATACATTGAAATATCATTTTTTTACTCCTCAGATTTACGAAGTTTAAAAAGATGATAACATCCAGAGTTAACCAGAGTGCAGGGAAGCTCAAATACGAAAAGAAAGTTTGTTTAGAAATATATTTTTTAAAAATTGACCCTTTGATCTAACGGTTTCACTTTTAACATTTTTCTCTTTTTTAACTGCAATTTCAATTTAGCATGTCAAAAAGAAAACTCATACAATAAAACTCGCTAATGTCCCAATTGTTCTCATCTTACTAAATGGGACCCTGGATAGCTAACTGTTCCAGAAAGAAGTTTTTCATGTCTGATACCTTTATCCTCGCTTCTTATTGCCGGTTAATCAACACGTTTTTTTTTCCAACTCTGCCTCCAAAATCAATCTCAAATTCCTTCCCTCTTCTCTCGACGGTTCATACCCTTAACGTATCTTCCCTGTGTTCTCACAGTCGCTTCCTAATTAATCTTTTTTAAAAACCTATGAATTGTTTGTTTCCAGAATTTTCCATTTAATATTTTCAGACTGTGGTTAACCCTGGGTAACTGAAACTAAGTAATCTTCTTTCTACTCTCATGCTACATAATCTGACCCCAGCTCTGAAGCCAAAATTAAGGGCTTTGCTCACAAAGTTTTGCATTTTAATGAATGCTTAAAGTTTAGTAATTTCTCCCGTTTAAAAACTGACCACCAAACAAATAACAACAAATTTTCCTTGATTCCACATCCCATTCTAGCTTTCATTTTATTTCTCTGTTCCCTTTTATAGGAAAAAAAAAAAACACCTATACCTTATCTATAATCTGTCTCTATTTCCTTCTCACAATCCCTCATCAGACTTTGATCAATATCTCCTTCTAAAACGTCTTTTGCACGAACATCATGAACTTTACATTATGAAATCCAATGGTCGATTCTCAGTCCTTTTCCAACTTGACCCCCAGCACTATTATTGGTCATGCCCTTTTCCCTCAAAGACTTTCTTCATTTGGTTTTGAGACACCACGTCTTTCTGACCTTCCCCTTTGGTGACTCTACTCTCTACCCTGTCTCTGAATGTTGGAAGTCCTCAGGCATCTTCTCTTCTCTCTGCTTAACTCATTCCTGGTTTCATCTATTCCTACTACTCTGAATATCACCCAAATCTTAATTATCACCAGATTTGTATCTCCAGACCTGACCTTGAATTCAACTGTGAATTCAACATCTTCACAGAAAATTCCACAGCTTAATAATCAATGCAGAACCCATATTTCTCCCTTCATATCTTCCCTTCCTTGGCCTTCTCTTCCTCTGAAACCACCCCTCAATTATATAAGGTGACAATATTGGCGTCTTCCTTGGCTCCTTTTCTTCTCTGAGACTCCATGTCCAACCCATTGGTAAATCCTGGTAGTGCTTCCTTTTCAGTCCGTTGGAAACCTGGTAACGTCTCACCACTTCTGCCGGTGTCATCAGGTCAAAGCCCCCACCATGTCTTGCCTGGACTGTCATAATTGCCTCCTGATTGTCCTCACCACTTTCATCATTTTCTCCTTCACACAGTAGCTAAGTTGATCTTTTTAAACTATAGGAGCTACTCTGGGAAGCGAGATCCCCCTCTGTAACGAAAATAGAAAAATTAATCAGGCATTGTGGTACATGCCTGTAGTTGCAGCTACTCAGGAGGCTGAGGCAAGGGGATCACCTGAGCCCAAGAGTTTGAGGTTGCTGTGAGCTGTGACGCCACAGCACTCTACTCAGGGCACAGAGTGAGACTCTGTCTCCAAAAAAAAAAAAAAAAAATACAGGAGATGATATTATTCTCCTACTCAAAATCTTCTAATCTCTTCCTATTATATTTAGAAGAAAAACTAAAATCCTCACCATGCCCTTCAAGGACTCCGGCTACTATCTCTTTGTCTCCATCTTAACACTACATGCTTTGAGCCTAGCCTGGATTGTCTAGGCCCATCAAGTACAAGATCAGTGATCCCATCATCTCATTTGCCAAGAGCAATCACCCACCATATATTGGCTTGGCTCATTTGTTCACTGCTTGTAAGTGTCATCTCCTCTAAGACGGCTTCCAGATCACCCTACCAAAAACAGCACGCACACATAACCCACTACCCTGCTTTAATTTTCTATATATGGACGTACGTTGCTACCAGACATTCTATTATATGAAGCTAGAATGTCTGCTTGAAAAGGGCAAGGACTTCCTCTGTTTGGGGAATTACTGAATTCCTAGCACCCCCTATATTCTAGGGCATAAAATGTGGTCTGCATGAAACAATTGCCCCATAAATATTTGATGAAAAATAAATTGAATAAACAATTGATTCTTGATTCTTCACCTAAAATCAGTACTGTTGCTGCACTTAGATCCCTCAAACAGCATTTAAAACTTTGGGAAAAATTCCACTTAGAATAAAATCTAACATCTAATCAAACCGGTGAGGCCCTGGGATCAGCCTCTGTCCACTCCCTGTCCTATGGTCTTCCTCTTTCTCTGATACTCTCTCTGCTGCCCTTTGTACTAAGCCACACTCATCTATACTTCTCTTCTTCAAACACTCCCAGGTCATCCCAAATCAGGGAAACTCTCTCTTACCAGCTCTTTCATTCCAAGTTTCTGCTAAAATCCTTTTTCCTTACAAAGGCCTTTATTAACCATACTCAATGTGCCTCCCCCTCTCATTCAGTTACTATCATATTTACTTATTTTATCTTCTTCAAACACATAAGACTCTTTGTAACTATCTTGATTGCCTATTTGTTTGACTTCTCCTCGAGAATGCAAAATCCATAAATCCTGAGGCCTTAAATGTTTCATTTACTACAGTATAACCCTCTGTCACCAGCACCTAGAATAATGACTGACACAGGGAACACACCCAGTAAAAATTTACTATATGAATTAATGGGGCCAGTCATGTGGCTCACACCTGTAATCCTAGCACTCTGGGAGGTTGAGGACAGTGGATTGCCTGAGCTCATGAGTTCTAGATCAGCCTGAGTAAGAGCGAGACCCCATCCCTACTGAAAATAGAAAAATGAGCCAGGCATTGTAACAGGTGCCTATAGTCCCAGCTGGGGAGGCTGACGCAAGAGGATTGCTCGAGCCCAAGAGTTTGGGGCTGCTGTAAACTATGACACCATGACACTCTACCCAGGGTGACAGAGTGAGACTCTGTCTCAAAAAAAAAAAAGTAATAACATATATGTGTTTATGTCTTTGAATCTACATCATTTATAAAGGCTCAAAATGGAAAATAATTTAAAATCCCATCAATGCAGAATTAAAGTAATGTCAGATAAGATATTTACTAAAATATTAGCAATAGCTCTATTGGTAGGACTTCACATACTATTTACTTTCTCTATATGTTTTTTGTAGGTTGTGTTTGTTTGACTGTTTACAATAAACATGTATTATTTATTATTAGCTATTTATATTTTTAAGGGGACAAAAAGAATGGGGGGACTCTTTTCTGTTCCATAACACAACTCAAATCTTGCTTTGAAACAACATACAAACACCAACCTGGGTGACTTTGGATTTTAGAAATGGAGAAACGGTAGTGGAAATTTCATAAACATAGATCATTTTCTATTTGAAACGACAGGCAGTCTCCAAGTTACAAATATCTGACTTATGTACAACCGTACTTAATAAATGGAGACTATTACAGTAAGTCCCCAAGTTACAAACGACTGACTTATGACTAGCACTTATGAACAGAGGCTATTACAGGAAGTAGGTAAATGTACCTGTTCTGACTTACATACAAATTCGACTTAAGAATGAACCTACCTCATTTGCAACCCGGAGACTGCCTGTATATTAGCATCAAAATTAAACAATCACCAGATGGCTCACCCATCATTTCTTCTTCCTAATTCATAATGGCTGAGGAGTTGAATAGAACATTCCCTAAACAATAAATTCTCCCTTTTTCCCTTTCAATCTAGGTGTACGAAGGAATGAACTATGAGGAAGTACTGCGAATTAATGCTGAGTTTTCTTACCTAGTAGATATCATGTTTCTTGCCTTATCCAGAGTACCTACTACACCCCAAATGACACTTTCAAGAAGATAATAGACATTGGACTTCTTTCAGCCGGGGCAATGGCCCAGTCCTAAATTCTAAGAAGTTCATTTCGTGATTCTCCAGCCAGAAAAAAATCACATCAGAATTTGCCAAAAAGAAGGCACAAAGTAATCCAAGACTGCTTCTACTCAAACGTTCAATAATAACCATGTCATCAGAGAAGCATCAAAAAAAACCTCAGGAAATCTGAGCGGAACCATCCCTGGGAAAAGGCATTTGCTCACGACATGGTCTCTGTCACGTGTGGCGTTGTCTTCGTCACAGTGGACTCCCAGCTTTCCTATAAATCATACTGACACACTTTGTTCTGGTCCAGCATGCAGGACAGCTGCCTTCATGAAACGAGCTGCAGAATGCAGTCAAGTTACTTTTCTGACGAACAAAACAGCAGAAAGAAAACTTGCAAGGATGAATTCACATGACATCGAAACGTGCTTAGGAGCCCAAGACCAGGCGCTCACTGTGATTCCTGCGGGCACCGTGATGTGCCGAGATTGTTTTCTGACACTCAGCCATAATTGCAGCGAACCACACTGCTGGGGCTCTTGTCTTGGCAGGATCAGAGGCTATGAAGATGCCTGTGTATTCGTGTGTATGTATAAATTAATTTCCTTCTGAAGATGTGATTTCTCTACCTGTTATAGTCTGTCTACATCTTAAATTTCCATCGAGCGTTGCCAATTAGTTCACAAAACAGAACTGAAGGCTGAAAATTGAGGTGCAAAATGTCTGATTTATGGATGGAATTGGTTATGCCCCGTGATTTTTGTTGCTGCTTTAAATATGCTGTTATTAAGTTGATTAAATAATTATAACTGTTACAAACATGTCAGATGGAATTTCACGTCAAATTTCAACTAGTGCCTTGGAAATGTCGTATATTTTCTAATGCTGTGGGATCCTTTACCTTTCTGGAGGTCATCTGAGCTTCTCACCTTCACACCAGAAACAGTTGAGGAGAAATAAAAGAAAAAACAATCTCCTAGGAATTAGAAGTTCTGGATTTGATCGTTTATAGTACCATGCCCCTGAGCCACTCCCCCTCTAAGATTTTTTGTCACGTGTAAGAAATGGAATAAGATTTGCTCTGCTCATCTCATGAGATTCTTTAAAGATTATGTGAAGTAAGTCATGCCTTTTGATCTGCAGTATGGAAATTGCAAAGTCCAGAACAAATTCAATAACATTATTATTTAAGAGTGGTTACCGTTATCAAGAACTAGTTTGCAGGGCAGCACCTGCGGCTCAGCGAGTAGGGCACCGGCCCCATATACTGAGGGCTGCGGGTTCAAACCTGGCCCCGGCCAAAGTGCATCAAAAATTAGCCGAGCGCTGTGGCAAGTGCCTGTGGTCCCAACTACTTGGGAGGCTGAGGCAAGAGAATCGCTTAAGTCCATGAACTGGAGGTTGCTGTGAGCCGTGACTCCACAGTACTCTACTGAGGGCGATAAAGTGAGACTCTGTCTCTACAAAAGAAAAAAAAAAAAGAACTAGTTTGCAGTAACTGGAAGCAGCTTTCATCCCAATTAATATCAGTCAACTCCTTGTCACCATCTACTCCGGAAAGCACTTCCGTTCAAACATGACTAAAACGCTGTCTTCCTTCAACAAGTTCACACTATAATGAAGTCTACATAGCACAGATAAAACCATAAAAATACACAGCAAAAACCAAGTACCAGTACCAAACGATGGGAGACAGAAAGTGAAAGATTTCACCATGAGAAAGAGGTCTTGAGCCTTGAGGAAGAGAAGTTGTATGTATTATTTTCTTTCTTTATGTCTTCGGGGGTTGCAGACTAAGGTTTTAGAGTGATGAATAATCATGCACCTTTCCTACTCCAAGTAGATGCCATTAGTAAAGAGACGCACCCACACTTTCATAAGAAAGGTAAATCACGGGCGATACCTGTGGTTCAAAGGAGTAGGACGCTGGCCCCATATGCTGGAGGTGGCAAGTTCAAACCCAGCCCCGGCCAAAAACTGCAAAAAATAAATTAATTAATTAATTTAAAAAAAGAAAGAAAGAAAGGAAGGTAAATCACAACTGTAGCCCAAGATGAAGGAGGGAACAGAAGGGGGAGGGGAGGGGAGGGGGAGATTTGATGGAAGGAGGGTAAACCATGGGACCATTCCTATGGTTCACATTGCAAGGGTACATGTCAAATCTATTAAGTATTGAGTATAAATGTCTTAACACAATAATTGAGTAAATGAGGTGAAGGCTACGCTAACAGTTTGGTGTAAGCATTTCTAATTATACATAAAATCAGCACGTTGTACCCCCTAAAGGCATCAATGTATACATGATCTGAGTGTTTATGACTTAATAAAAAAAGACAGAGAGAGATGCAGACTTTTAAAACTCAGCTTCATTAAAGCTAAGATTAAGTTATAGGCTGCAGTGTAGCCTGGCACCTCTACCACCCCTCCCTGAGTACACTGAGGCCTGGGCTGGCACCTGCACAAACGCAGACCCCCCCAGAGGGATGAGGAGGAGCAGAACTTGCATGTCCGGAGAATGGCCCACTCCAAGGATGAGAGGGACCTGGAAGGAGCTGAATGGAGCCTGCCTGATCTCTTTTCAAAATTCTCCAGTCAGGTAAATCACACCTCCTTTCACCGGGAGGCGCGAGGCCGACCAAGGAGGCTTCACACAAACTCAGTCCTCTCACGGAAACCTGCGTGCAGATAAGCAGGGGTTCCTTCCTAGCCTAAAAATGAGGTACGACTACAGCTTTCCTTTTTCCCAAATAGGTGGTGAAGTAAATAATTCAACCTTTTCCAATGAATTTGAAAGCCAATTTTCATATATCAACTCTGCTGTATATTTAGATCTATTGCCTCTCTACTCTAAGTCATTGATGTAATTCTAGCCCGTTTTAATGTATTCCTATCCAGACAGGGTAGCCTCCTCATGGTATTTTGTTATACCTTGAATAATAATTAGTACTAACAAAACTAGATCAGGGGAGCGATCAGGATTGGGGGAGTGACATAAGTAGAAATGAGAGGTGAGGGAGGGGCCTGTGGCTCAGTGGGTAGGGCGTCGGCCCCATATACGAAGGGTGGCAGGTTCGAACCCAGCCCCAGACAAACTGCAACAAAAAAATAGCCAGGCGTTGTGGCGGTCCCTGTAGTCCCAGCTACTTGGGAGGCTGAAGCAAGAGAATCGAAGAGCTGGAGGTTGCTGTGAGCTGTGACACCACGGCACTCTACCAAGGGTGATAAAGTGAGACTCCATCTCAAAAAAAAAAAAAAAAAAAAAGGAAAAGAGAGGTGAGACTGGACATAAACATCTTCAAGAAAAAAGAATAGACAAAACTAGCTAAAAAAAGAAAAAGAAAAGAAAGACAAAAGAAGAGAGTTCTGCAGAGGAGCTGAAAAAAATAAACTTAAGAGCTGTATTTGACATCCCAGATTAAGTAATGCTGTAGAAGATTTTTTAATATAATATGGTGCCAAAATGACAAAAGGATGTTTTTGTACAAGATTATGGCCGTATTTCACTGTTATTATTTCCTAAATGGCTTAGAAATAGAGAAGAGAGGAATAAAAGCTGATTAAAACAGTCTAAGAGTGAAGAAACAAGGGCAGGGTGACAGCTGAACACACATCTTCTTAAGTATTGACATAAGAGAAGGAATTTAGTTTCTCGGTGGCGTCTAGCCAGTTATAAGTTAGATGTCGATGCAGCTCACTCCTGAACACCTTTCACAGCACACGGTCCTTATGTTAGGTTGTTTTCTTATTTTCTTATTTTCGTGGCACAATTATAATCATGACAAATGTCAAGTAAGAGATAAAAATTTTAAAATACGATTAGCACAAGGAATGTCCTTAGAAAAAATAAAAAATTTTAAATAAGAAACATTATTTTTAGGATTCCCTTCTTCAATTCCCAAAACCTATGAAGGAACAGATACTTTGGATGGAAATCATGAATTATTATGGTTTCTTTTTTTTTTTAAGATTTTAGGTACTAGTTGAATAGAGGATCAAATAGATACCAAATAGAAATTCTGAAACTGAGAAGATTCATTATCAGAAGTAGAAAACTCTAATCATTGACTAAGTTTGAAATTCGGCCTTGCAACTCAGATGATCCAAAGACTGAGAGAGGCTTCATAAAGGGAACAAAGAAATGGGAGAAGGGAAGGGACTGGGTCTCTGAGCCAGGAGGGTCCAAGGAGTCAGCTTTTACCATTACACAGGACTGATGCCATGAAAGCTGAAGTTTTAAAAAGGTGATATTTTATTTACCATCAAGCCCTAGTGCATTAAACAAACACTCATTAGTGAGAGTCCAACTGGGTGCTACCTTAAAACCATCTATAAATTGGTGGGACCACACCTACGGTGCTTCTTACAAGGGTACCCTTCTTAGTTATTGCGTTAAGACATTTTCACATGTACCCTTGTGTTAAGACATAAACAGTCAACACAATAACTAAGAAAATGCCGTGAGGGCTATGTTAACCAGTTTGATGAAAATATTTCAAATTATATATAAAACCAGCACATTGTACCCCATAACTACATTAATGTACATAGCTATGATTTAACAAAAAAAAATTCTATAAACCTTCAAGGGATTTATCACAAGAAAATATTATAAAAATAATATATAATTATAATAATATCTTAAGAAAATAATTCGGGGTGTAAACTACAACCAAGCTACTCTGGTATCACTGTGGCATTTTTATGGTGATGTGAAGATATTAGAATGCCCAAAATAAAAAGAGAGGGCCAGTAAACTATGGCTCCTCCTCAAAAGAAAATCTATGATGTATGTTTAAACGAAATACTTCTGAATGGTGCTATTAGAATGTCTGTGCCCCCTTCTCCCCAAGAAAACAACTATCACTAGAGAATATTACTTTATTTAAATTTCAGATGAATATGAGGGTATAAACAATTAGATTACAATGTTTGCACTTGTTAAGTAAAGTCCCTGTTACAGTTGTATCCCCCATTCCAGGAGGTGTACCGTGTACCCCCACATTGTGCCCATTCAGTGGGAGCACAACTTCCCGCATCCCTCTCCCCTTTCCCCAGTGAATTGAATTAAGTAATTGTAAATTGAACTGTGTGATAAAACAATCTACTGCAAATGTCCTTACGATAAAAAGACTTTTTTGCTTCTGGGCAGATGCCTAGTAATGGGATTGCAGGATCAAACGACAGGACTATTTTGAGTTATTTGAGGATTCTCCATACTTCTTTCCAAAGAGGCTGTATTAGTTTGCAGTCCCACCAACAGTGTAAAAATGTTCCCTTCTCTCCACATCCACACCAGCACCTGCTGGGCTTTTGGGACTTTATGATAGGGGCTATGGAGATTACTTTAAAAATATAGCAATTAAAGTCTCTGGAAATTGTCCTAAAAGCATGTAGCAAATGGAGTAACATTTATCATTTATTCAAGAAAATATGACACAAGGTTACAGTGAACTGTGACCACAGCACGGCACTCCAGCTTGGGCAACAGAGTGAGACCCTATTTCAAAACAATAAAAATAAATAAATCTCAGTAACAACAGACTGAGGTGATGGAAGTTCTGCTCTGACTGGTGCAGCCAGGGAGCTGGGGCTCCTTCTTCCCCAGCTCCCTGAAAGATGCAATCTGCTCGTATTGATCTTGCCCACCCCCGTACCCTCATCCGTGTTGCAGAGACTATTCCAGGCAGGAGTGGCAGAGACAACTAGGCCTCCCTTTCTCCACCGGCCCCTATCTGTAGAGCAGAAGCTCCCCTGCAGGCAGGACAGACTGGGAATTCTGGGCTCTCCTACCCTCTCCTAGGGTTGCTCATAAGATACGTGTTATGCAGCAGGAAGGGCCCACAGGGAGCCAGACACCAGCACACACCCCAGGGCATCACGTAACACAGCACTGTTACTCTGAGAACAGGGGGACATCTTCCCTGATCCCAGCTCCAAAAGAAAAGCACAGACTGAAAGGGCCAGGCCCTTAGAGCAGAGAGCTTCTCTCTCTAGGAGGTCTCTATTAGGGACAGGAAGAGGTGAGTTCAAGCCTAGGGCCATTATGGAAAACAACAAGATCTTCACATGAGCTTGATGGAATGGAGGTTGGTGGCTCGGGACAGCCACTTGTAAAACCTGAGACACCTTCCCCACCCAGAAGCTCAAAAGAGAGAACCCAGGAAAGAGAAAACTAAAGCTTTCCCGGGTCAGAGAAGGCCTCTAAGACTCCTGGGGCAAAAAACATCTCACTTTGACTGGATCAGAGAATGGAGCACAAGTGCCCAAGGGCATTGCCAGGGGAGCCGTCAGCTAGCAATTAGTAGAAGCTAATGGCTGGATGTGGCATCAATAGAAACATAGCAGCCAGAACCTTAATGGGAAGATCAGAGAAAGAGATAGTCAGGGAGAGTGGGAGAACCTGGTTGGAAATTCAGCCTCCGCCACTTTCTCTGTCCTCCCTAGAAGCAATGTGTTTCTCCTCCCCGACTGCTTCTCACCTGTTCCCGCTGTCACGCCAAAAACTCAGCTTGGAGGTGTGGCAAGATGCCACAGGTGAAGACTTTCTAGGAAAATAAGAACTTTGATCTACATAGAACCAGCACTAGGAAGCCGGCTGTAGCTGCCAGGCAGGATGGCTCACACCTTTGACAGCAGCACTTTGGGAGGCCAAGGCTAGAGGATCCTTTGGGCCCAGGAGTTCAAAACCAGCCTGGGAAACATAGGGTAGAACAGCCTGTTCTACAAAATATAAAAATATTAGCTGGGCATGATGAAGTACACCTGTAGTCCCGGCTACTCAGGAGGCTTAGGTGGGAGGATCGCTTGAGCACAGGAGTTCAAGGTCCCAGGAATGAGACCAAAAAAGTGAGACAAGAAAGAATGTCTCAATGAATAAATAAATACAGTGTTAATCTGCCCAATCTCTAGTACTAAAATGAGTGATCAAGTTTCACTAAACCCATCTTTAGTGGCAGAGAAGGTCCGGTCTGGTAGATGAACATGGTGGCAAAAGTAAATAAATGAAAACACTTGCAAGGCATTCGGGTTTGGTACCGGGATTCACAGTACTGTGTTGGCCTGTGGACCAATTCAGTAATTCGGGAAATAAGTTCTAGTTCACCTGGTCCTCCACCACACACATACATCCCCGCGCCGCCACCACCATCACGAGCAGGGGAGGGTGAGCCACACCGCTAAGAGCTGAGCAGGGTCCTGCACCATCCCTGCCCCAGCAGTGAGGACGAGCTCCAGCCCCGTGAACACAGCCCAGAACGCCAAAAAGGAAACTGAGACAGAGGGCCCCTCAGTCAACCTGACATGAGAACGGTGGAGAAAGATCCCCCCCGTACCAGAGTCTCCCCACGGTCTGCTCCTCTTCCTCCAGTTACCCCTCACCATCCTGTACCCCAAACCTGACAGGCACCCTAGATCTCAGCATACCCAGTAACTGTGACCCTCTGAACACATGGGACTCTCTCCCTTTCGTTTTCCCCACACCTGCAAATCCCTGCGTGGAAGATCCTTCCGCCCTCCCCTACCCCTCTCCTGCGGTCAGCTCTTCATTGTCATTTTAACGCTAGTAAAGCTTCACCTTCTCCAAAAGTCTTTCCCAATGCCCAGTCTGGTTTGGGGGTTATCTCACATGCTCTCAGGGTGTCCAAGCACACTTCGATTGTGGCCCCTGAGTTATCTGCTGCATTGATATTTCCAATGTCAAACTGCTCAAATCCAAGGGCGACTAGGTATTAGTCTTCATAGCCACAATATTGGGCACAGTGCCAGGCATTGAGGGACTCAGCAGACACCAGACGTGATGAGTGATGGACGCTGAAGCTCAGAGGCACAAAACTGCTCAGAAGAAGCCAAGGTACCTCCAAAGTTGAGACATGATCACAAGAATAATTCCAGAACTCCTTGCTGTTTATTCTGAACATTCAAGAATATTCTCTGCCCTGGTCAGGACTAGCTAAGCCAACAGGTTACAAAAGACTTTATAGCTTTCAGGGCAGTGAAACAGTGGGGACACAGAACGTGAGTCCTGGTAAACTAAGATAAGGCAAGGTGATTATATGTGACGCATTTGCATTTAAACAAAGACCTCTTGGATGTTATGCCTTAACTCAAAGGAACAGTTTAACAGTAGAACATCAGGTGTAAGAGCAGCCGGGAGAAGATAATATTTTAATTGTGGAAACCTTCCATGACGGACTGCTCAAGTCTCACCCCATCCATGACTCCCTCATCAGGGTTGCCAGATAAAATAGAAGGTGCCCTACATTTCAGTGCAAGTATATCCCTAGCATTGAATAGGATATACTTTAAAATCATTTGTTGCTTATCTGAAATTCTTTTGGGGGGAACGTCAGAGTCTCACTTTGTCATCCTCAGTATAATGCCGTGGTGTCACAGCTCACAGCAACCTCAGATTCTTGGGTTCAAGTGATTCTCTTGCCTCAGCTTCCAGAGTAGCTAGGACTACTGGCGCCCACCACAATGCCCGGCTATTTTTTTTAGAGACAGGGTCTCACTCTTGCTCAGGCTGGTCTCAAACTCATGAGCTCAGGCAATCCACCTGCCTCAGCCTCCCGGAGTGCTGGGATTACAGGCGTGAGCCACCACCTGGCCTTGTTTATCTGAAATTCTAATTCAGGTGGAGGGAAAAACACATTCTGAAAAAATTAAAACTACCAATGTCACATTACAGGAGTTGTCTGATTACTTTCAGCTTAGCCCTTTAGTGACATCAGCAGTTTGTCACTACCCTTTCCTCATCCTCTTCCCAGACATTTTTAAAATTTAAAAACACTTTATTTTCTGCTAAGTGATGTACACCATTCTTCCTGTCTCAGCTGAATGCTGAGACAACTGAGGCCCGAGGAGAGCTGGCCGTGGAGTCCCCCAGACCAGTTACCAAGCCACCCACCTCCGCAGCACACTCTGCCACTGGTGTTACAGTTGTTACTAGTCACAATAAAAATAATTGTATTCTCATTAAACGAGACTATTTCTCATAATAGCACAATTTGATTTTCAATAAGGAACTGATCCAGAAGCACTTTAGACAGCACGGTGCTGCTGATCTCAATATCAGCTTCTTTGGCACAAGGCACAGAAAATTCTATTTTCCTGTTCAGCTTCGCCACCACCTGTGACATTCCTAAGGTTCCTTCTTCGTTCAAATTAAATCTCCTGCTTTGGCTGAAAACATTCTATTCATAATGGTTACACAGGGACACGGAAGAGGATTCAATAATCCCCAACTGTCCCCTAGTGAGGTTTTCTTTCTTTAGATATATTTTACATAAAATACACATCTTGATTTTTTATCTTCCTATTAACATTAGATTCATGCAAGAATGACTATTATAATCTTCATAAAGTTTTTATCATGATACAATTTTTCAGAAACCTAAATGTCTGCAAAAAAAAAAATCGCTTTTGAATTTACCCTTAGAAGCCGTTTTACCACATTAAAAATAATCAGTTCTGCTATTTAAAATTTGGTGGTGGGCTCTGTACCCCTAACCCAGTGGTTATGGCACTAGCCACATACACTGGGGCTGGCAGGTTTGAACCAGGCCCAGGCCAGCTAAAAAAACAATGACAACTGTAACAAAAAAATAGCCAGGCATTGTGGTGGGCACCAGCTACTTGGGAGGCTGAGGCAAGAGAATTGCTTAAGCTCAAGACTTTGAGGTTGCTGTGAGCTGTGACACCACAGCACTCTACCGAGGGCAACATAGTAATACTCTGTTTCAAAATTAAATTAAATTAAATTAAATTTAGTGGTGGTAGTGGAAATGTTGCCAGTATTTATATTTGTATTTATCCCTTTTAACCTCAATTCTGCTACTTGTAATAATTTTAAATGTTCTTTTTTTTAAAAAGACACCTGGACTTCACCGAACCGGAGAGCCAAATCCTAATATATATATATATCCACGTACAGCAAGTATTGTCTCAGAATCACCATGGTAACCCGTCATTAGGGGAGGCTGCGCTCACACAATTCACATAAAGTAAATATAGTGCTTATCATTTGATTTTATTGAGATACCCTTCTTCATATAGAAAATTGTTTCCTTCAAGTTCAAGTGCTGCCTTTTGCATAACTTCTGTTCAAGACACCTTCCTTCTGTCTTATTAATATGTTTTTGTGGTCCCACAGTACACTGTACTTTATTGGTGACAGTGTGAATTGATACAACTGTTTTGGCGAAGTGTTCACAATACATTTGAATGCCGGTTATCTGTGATACTTGGGCTTCCTACAACTCATCGTTATAGTGTTTTTCCCTCCCACAGTGGACACTACTAATTCCAGATTCAGTCCTTTCCAGCGTGTCCCATAATATCAGTTCCTTGGGCAGGTCTGGCCTCTCAGGTATGGAGAATGAAGGATGAGAAATGTCAAACTCAGGACCGAGAAGGATGGGCGAGTCTCAGGCCCTCCGCCGTGGAGCCACTGGGAAGCTCGGGTACAGCACGGCGATGCCGGGCACAGGCTGTGTGCTCGGTCACGGATGCCAACAGGCACTGGGCGGTGGGAGGGGACAGCCCTCCAGAGAACGAGGAATACAGCGAACATGACCGCAGAGAGTCGACAGTCAGACAGCAGCGTCGTCGGCCTGAGCTGGCCGTGAGCCAGGTGGGACAGTTCTGCAAACGCAGACTGATCCCCTCCCTGTGAGGTGCCTGGATCTCTGCTGCTCTGTCCCACACACACCTTGTCCCCCAGCGTCTGCCTCCCAGATCAGACTGGCTCCCATTTTATTCACTGTCTATCCTCGCTGCATATAGAAACGTCCGGAGAGTAGTTTACTTGGTTGCTTTTTGCTTTATGATCCAATATCCTGTGATCATCTGGAGAGATTCTGACTCCATCAGCCTGGGGCAGGGTCTCATCTAGTGTTCTGAGTTCAGAAGCTCCACGATCTCCTGTCCCGTCTGTTGTTCTGGGTTCAGAAGCTCCACGATCTCCTGTCTCGTCTGTTGTTCTGGGTTCAGAAGCTCCACTGTCTCCTGTCTCGTGTATTGCTCTGGGTTCAGAAGCTCCACTGTCTCCTGTCCCGTCTGTTGTTCTGGGTTCAGAAGCTCCACTGTCTCCTGTCTCATCTGTTGTTCTGGGTTCAGAAGCTCCACTGTCTCCTGTCTCGTCTGTTCTAGGTTCAGAAGCTCCACGATCTCCTGTCTCGTCTGTTCTAGGTTCAGAAGCTCCACCATCTCCTGTCTCGTCTGTTGTTCTGGGTTCAGAAGCTCCACGATCTCCTGTCTCGTCTGTTCTGGGTTCAGAAGCTCCACGATCTCCTGTCTTGTCTGTTGTTCTGGGTTCAGAAGCTCCACTGTCTCCTGTCTCGTCTGTTCTGCGTTCAGAAGCTCCACTATCTTCTGTCTCGTCTGTTCTAGGTTCAGAAGCTCCACTGTCTCCTGTCCCGTCTGTTGTTCTGGGTTCAGAAGCTCCACTGTCTCCTGTCTCGTCTGTTGTTCTGGGTTCAGAAGCTCCACCATCTCCTGTCTTGTCTATTGCTCTGGGTTCAGAAGCTCCACGATCTCCTGTCCCGTCTGTTGTTCTGGGTTCAGAAGCTCCACTGTCTCCTGTCTCGTCTATTGCTCTGGATTCAGTAGCTCCACAATCTCCTGTCTTGTCTGTTGTTCTGGGTTCAGAAGCTCCACTGTCTCCTGTCTCATCTATTGTTCTGGCCTAAAGTATACATCTCTCTTCCTTCATGATCTTCCCTTTTGGAGCCTCAAGATGCTCTTCTCCACTTTTGCAGAACTTGGCTCTTGAAAAAGGGAAGTTTTGACTCTCAAAACTCCTGTTCTTTGTGTGTATCTTATGGCCCCAGTTTTGGAAGTCACGAAAAGAACAGTGGCTGTTTCTCTCTGCCTTTCTGCTATCACAATCCCAGTTCTCCAGAAACAGAATAGTTCTGACTGATCAGGAAATGGTCACATCCTACAAACAGTTGAAAAGCAGAGCACAGAGAGAAACATTTCAAGATACGATCTCACAACGTTCACCCTCCCACTAAAGTTTTCTTTCCTTTAAGCTCCCTCCTTTGGAAGGAAAATCCCCTCGTTGTCTAATATTCCTTCCAGTAATCACTATGAGGTTAGGAGAGCATTACAGGTCCTATACAAAGGGCAAGTGGAAAAAAAAAAACATAGGGATTATTTAGAAACCTTGAAATTATCAGCCTTAGTCTGATAGTACAAGGATTCCCGAAAAATAAAATGGAAACATTACTATTGACATTACACCATGACACAAGGAATTGAGCCTAACACATAACTGATGTTATCTATCTGTGGCCCACGGTTACTGTAGGGTAATTACAAAAAGGAGTCTGCCCTACAGGCGGGAATGTCCTGCCTCACGAGCTTGGGGTCCAGAACACGCAACCTGCAATGACTCTGAGTTCTCCACCTGCCTAGAGAAGGTCTTCCTACAAGAAGCCCCCAAACCCCACAGGTCTACAGGCACAGCTCTCAGAGAGGAAATGGAAAATCCATTGGGTTCCACTCACCCTTGCTGCAAGGTTGCCTGTGACCCCACAGTGAGGACAAGGAGTCCAGAACCCCCTGCAGGCACCGAAGTGCTTGCTGCTCTCACGGTCCTGGAGTTGCTTCTCAGGTTCAGGAAGAGGAAGCTTCCTCCCACCAGGGTCACATCCAGCTGTGACCGTGCCTGAAATCACCCTGTGTGGCAGGTGTGGGTTTTGCCATCATCATATGCCATAGAAACTGGTGCCAGGAACTTTCTCCTGTCTGCCACGCCTACCCTCCTGGCTACCAAGGAATCATGAGTGCTTGTTAGCATTCCAGACCACCAGCGACACAGGCTGCCAATGGAAACACACGAGGAGCATCTTCCTTCGCACTCGCCCACAGAGCAGACAGAACCCCGGGGGAAGGACCTTTGAGCCTCAATCCAACCACACCCCAGACTTCCCCAGCAGCCCCCGAGAAGGGACACTGTTACCACTGGGCTCAAGGGCCAATCGTGATTTCTCTCTGAACTCTCTTGCGAGGCTGAATCTTGGCCCACTGCTCTGTGGTGCCGCTTAAATACACAGGTTGCTTCGCCCATGATTGATGTCCCAGGAAGGATAAGGAAATTCAGCGATAGCATTTACTCACATCTGCCTTCACAAGAAGACTCCGCTGCCCCAAGGCTCCACCCTTGGTCTGTGCCTGGCCAAGTCTCTGCCCCCAGGCCCCAAACTTAGAAGGAGTCTCCCCCTTCCCATAATACCACTGTTTTGTTTCCAACAGCTCAACAATCACATGATAAAATTGTCTAAAGTTGACTCCCCACCTAAGAACCAGACTAGTAACTTTTTTCTTTTTACCTATCATAGGACCCAAGAGTGACACAGTAGAAAACAGAATGAAAAACCCTGATTTAGGTCAACTCTGTTAGTATAGAGAGGGGAAACTGGAGTGTCAAGAATTCCGTAAGGTGGGCACAAACTTACTCTCCTAGATCAGTTGTTTCTCACCTAAAACTACAGCTGCATGCCTGGGAGAAAATTCCCCTTCAAAAGGTTATTCCCTCACTGTGGAATATGAATGTACAAATAAAATGTCATGTTGCTATCAGCAAACATTGGGATACATAGAATGTTAACCTCTGAAAATTTCACGAAACCCAGACTATGATGAACAATATTATCCATGCCTTCATCAGCCACTAAGTTCATTTTACCACTTTCTTTTGTTTCTACCCTCCTCCAGGTCAGTGGGAAAGCGCGGCCTCCATTTAAACTCTCCATGACTCTGGGCTCACACCTCCCCTCGGCGTTGTTTGGACGCAGCCCATTTAAACTGTAAATTACAGCTCTGTGCAGAGAGCTTTAGTGCGTTTCCCATTCGCGGTTCTTTACGCTTTGCCATCGATATTTTCCCACAATATGCAATCCCAAGGCTGTGGTGCTGACACTGTGTTCATGGGTTAAATTATGCTTCTGTTCCACTACGGTGCACGTTTTTTAAAAACCATAAAGAGCCCATTTTGCAGATGTTCATATCGCCTCATAGCACAGAGTTGCGCATAGCCTACACGGAAATAAGTCTAGATACCCTCCCTTCCCCAGCCAGCCGCAATTCAGAAATTTCAGAATATCTAAATTAGTTGAAACCTGACTCTTTCACTACATATTCATGGTCTGAATGAAGGTCGAGGGAGCAGGGGCAGCCCACCCATGCAGATGAGCCGCATGCTTACGGCAATACTGAACCACTTAGCAAAAGCAGAAGACCAGCTGTTTCCAGAAAGGACAAACCTCACAATGACCATTACTGAACTGCCCAGGACCGTGATGACAGAGCTGATCACAAAAAAAAAGATTGTGAGAGTCAAAGCCACAGGGGACCCATGTGTCCCAGTAGCACCCTTAGCCTGAGACCTGGATGGGGGTGCACGGCTGGCTTCTGAAGGGGGGAGAAGGGTCCTCAGTGATGGCAGAACAAGCTCAATCTCCTCAGAGTTCGGCAGGAAGAGCAGAGAACACCACTTACTGATCTCAGCCTACAACAAGGCACTTGTATTTTATCACCAGTAAATAGCCCTTGTGAGTCTTTTCAGAGACTTGAGGCTGCTAGGATAAAAATATGTTTTTCCCTCGTCCTTTTATTTCAAAATAACTTGTAGGTTAGAAAAACACACACACAAATGCACTATAGGAAAACAGTAAAGCAGAATGTCCCAACAGCCAGGTTCAGGGCCAGCGGGTCCACCGACCCCCCGCTGAGCGTTGTCCCGGTACCGGTTGAATGAGACACCCAAGGCCAGTTCCTTCATCTCTGTCTGTCTCAGCATCTCGATAGGAAGACTCCCCGATAAAGCTGACCTCACATTTCATGGGGGTTTCAGAGATCCAGTATGAATGGAAATGTGCTTCAAACAAGAAGACTGTGTCAAAATGCTTGGAAACAACACAACAAATTAGTAACAAACAGAAGAGAATTGTCAAAGCTGAAGGAACTAAGGAGACCCGGTCATTCTGATTATGCCTCTGGAAAACGACACTTCAGTGCCCACCGAGAGTGACTTAGCTGGAGTCCCAAACCCCAGAAGCCCTGGGCCTCTTGCCAGTGTTCATCTGATTTTCCGTTGGAGCCTGATGTATTTTTACATTCATGGTCACATCCCTGTCTTTTTCTTTCTTCCTTTTTTTTTTACAGTATATTCCACGTTGTGGTGACTAATTTTGCAGCTCACGCATATATCCAAAACAGAGCACGCATAAAGAATGTACCATCAAATGACATATTACCATTTTGTTGCCTTGAAATAATTAAGGCAGTATCACAATAACTATTAGTCATTGCTCTCATCATTTGTTTATCTGGAATTATGCAAATTAGGGAACCAAATGGGCCAGCTGAAATCTGTCTCCCACCCCCTCCTCGACACCCAACCCCCAAACTTTCCTGCTGTGAAAATAGCTGCATTTAGGATGGTAGGATGTCAGCGAGCCAGAAACAGCCAACATAAAGAGAGTGCAAAGAACTCTCACACATGAGGATTTTTCCCTTTCTCTTTTCTTTTTAGGGTTGTAAATTAGAGTAAATCCAGGTTTTGTGGAACCTATGGCTCATATCACTTAAGGATCTTTTTGAGAATGAAAATACACCAATCGAGTTTTTCAGAAATATACATTAATGGCAGCACATTGATAGGACCCTTCCCAGGAATTTAGAAGGAGCCCGTGCAGTGAATGTACCTCTCGCCCTAAGGAGCAAGGCTAGCATGGGTCTTTCCACGTACCTCACTCTCCCTCACACAGCCCTCAGCCTCCTTCTTAGGACCCTCTGCCTCTTTCTTCCCCTGGGATCATCCTTTCCCTCCTACAACATTTTTCTTGAGCCTGGGCAATAAGTGGATCGCACAGGTAGATCAGAACATATCCCAATTGCAGGATGAAATCTCATAGGGAGGGAATCAGCATTCTTTCTAGAAACTTCCAAGAAACAAATTTAGGGCTATAAAAAGACAAAGAACAATGAAATTATTTTCCTGATTTGAATTTTCAAACTCCACTGACTTTTCTAATCCAAATCCTAGGAGGGAAGAAAATCAGAGATCAGCCCGTGCCAAGAATCATTCAGGGTACCTATCTGTTTCATCACAAGATATTCATGCTTCTCCCTAAGAAAAACTTGACCAAGGACCTGGCAAACTCTAATTTTAATTAGAGTGAGGAGTGAATTAACAACTGTAGCTGCTAGCACAAACAAAAGCCTAGAGAAGCCAGTTTGCTACCCTGGCAGTCAGGAACCTCACCTCTCTCTGGCACCTGCTATCTCTACGGACACCCAGGGAAAAGCTGAGGACGAGGTGACAGAACATGCAGCTGTTATCAGCTTTCGTGTGCCCAGCCCAGGACCAGCCAGGACACTAAGTCACTTAAATACTCCATAGAGAGCCCAGCACCCTCATTATAGTACAGGGCAGAAGACAGGCAGCCTTTGGGATAAATTGGGGGACACCCAGTGGCCCAGCTGTGGACCCCTGTATCATCACCTGCCCCACAAGTTAAGCATAAATACTGTGATGTGATGTAATTTTAGAGCATCTTGAAATTCAACCAACACATGGAAAAATAACATGCTGAAAAGCTTGTGGGGTGCTTACTGTCCTAGCCCAGGCATCTCATAACAGAACTTCCTCTGGGATAATGAGAATATCCTCCCCAGCACCCGCTCACCCTCTTCCAAGTGGGACCTCTCTCTCTCTTCCAGGCAAGGCAGTCTCTCAGCCATCGCCGTTCCCCTTTCACCCACCGTGCCCAGACTGTCGTCAAACCACGTCAATTCCACCTGAGAAGCAGCGCCCTCATCTGTCCACCTGCTTTCTTTTTGCACTGTTACCACTTTCATTAGGGTGCTCGTTTTCTCTGGACAATAGCACCAGCTTCCTTTGGCTTTCATAGCTTGCAAACTCTCATTTCTCTAATTCATGTTTACATTGGCAATAGCTATTTTCCGAAGCACAGATCTTTGTTCTTTGCTCCAATGTGGACGCGTAGACTTACTCAAGCTTTCCCCATTGCCTACAAAATGAAAATGCACACTCCTTGTCTTAGCCCCAGTCCACCTCTGCAGATTCATCTTACACCTACACCCACTCCATGTCCTCTCGGCTCCCGCCACATGAGGCTCTTTTCTGTTTTTTCTTCGCCTCTCCATGTCTTTGCACACGCTGTCTCTGCTTGGACACCCTTCCTCATCATCAAGATCCAGGCCACATGTATTTTTTCTCTGAAACTTCATCTAACTCAGCCTAGTCCGGGCTGAATTAATATGACCTTCCTTGGGCTCCCTTGAGGTATTTGTGTTCATGCCTGATTGTAGGAGGCAGGTTCTATTTATCAGTGTGTCCCCAGCACCCAGCACAGTGGCGGCATGTGACTGTATTCCATAAATACATATGGAAATAAATAAGTCCCTCCTCCAACAGCAAGGATTGACGTGTGGAGCAGATTTAGAGCTAAGGATTGCACTAATTTTTTGCCACAACTGATTTTGGAGAACTGGAACAAGGGTGTTGGGAGGAGGTCAGATTCATTTACGCTAGAAGAACTTCATAAATAAGAAAAGGTTTGGGGACTGGAAAGGGAACTTCTTGTATCTTGAGACTTATTCTTTTTTAAGAGCAACAAGGTCGCGCTCCATTACTGAGGCTGGAGTGCAGCGGTGTGCTGGATCACAGCTCACTGTAACTTAGTTTCATGGGCTCGAGCAATCCTCCTGCCTCAGCCTTCTAGTGGCAGAGCTAACGGCAGGTATCACCTTACCCATCTAATTTGCATTTTTTTTAATAAAGAAATAGGGCATCACTTTCTTGCTCAGGCTGGTTTTAAACTGCTGAACTCAAGTGATCCTCCCATCTCGGCCTCCCAAATTGCTGGGATCACAGGCATGAGCCACCACACCTGGCGAACTTCTTTTTCTTTTTTTTTCACCCTATACCTGAACATGCCTGACTTGCCTTTCTGCTCTGGTTCCTGTCGGGCATATAAAAGTTTTCCCAAAGCAACGCTCCCTGAAAGAACAAGAATGCCAGTGTCTCTCGAAATTGGTATACCTTTCAGCCTTCAAAAGCCTCTTCTTGGGTATGAAACCCCAGCTTCCTTCTTCCAATGCTATCAATTGCCAGTACTACCAGTGAGAGCCCCCCAGCCCCACCAGTCTCCAGCAGGCACATCAGTAGGCTTGCCACATTTCCCGCAGAAATGAAACAACCCAAACTAGCTGCAGGCTGCAAACTCCAAAAGGTAACACAGGATACTTTCCCAAGGATAGTTCAGACTGTTAAAATATCCTTCTCCTGAGATGCTCTTATTCTGTTGTCACATCTTTGCAAGGTGAGAATAAAACGAATTAAATTCTTTTTAAAAATGAGTCATTGCAGGTAAGCTCAACAGTGGGGTGTATTATCGTCCCCTGTCAGTCCTTACTCCGTTCCTGCACATCTTTGCACGCAGAGCGTATTTCCCCTCATTGCTCTGGCTAACGGCGTGTGAACACAAGAGACCATCCCACTTAAGAGAAGAATCTTTATGAGTCATTACAGATTTTTACCAGTTCTCTTGCTTTTTACCTGCCTCACAAAGCAAGCATGGCCCAGAGCAGGGGCACTCCCTGGGCTGGGGTCCTAAAATGATAAGGACATACAGAACAGAGCGTGGCACCTCTCAGAAGAACTGTCACCAAGCAGCAGTCACTGTTTTAACTGATATTGGGGACCATTTGTAATGGCAGCACAGTGAACATAAACACTCCAAATATTTTATAAAATATATAAAAATGAATATACTTTTTATATGAAAGTTCATGTGCATTTTTTTTTTTTGAGACAGAGCCTCAAGCTGTCACCCAGGATAGGGTGCTGTGGCATCACAGCTCATAGCAACCTCCAGCTCCTGGGCTCAAGCGAGTCTCCTGCCTCTGCCTCCCAAGTACGTGGGACCACAAGCGCCCGCCACAACACCCGGCCATTTTTTGGTTGCAGCCGTCATTGTTGTTTGACGGCCCGGGCTGGATTTGAACCCACCAGCTCAGGTGTACGTGGCTGGTGCCTTAGCCACTTGAGCCACAGGCCCCGAGCCTGTTCATGTAAATTATTAGGAAGACCAAGTTCCCAAACATACATGAGCAAAGGAGACAATTTGCAAAACAGGAAATGTATTAATTTTAAAAACTGTAAAATGTTTATCTTTCCTATAAATTAAAAAACTAAATTAAAATAACAATATAATTTTGGTGAACTTAAATTATAGGTATTAAATGGCCCAAGGAACATAGTAACAGACATCATCAGACACTGTAATAGGAAGAAAACAATTTAGCAATATATATAAAAAGCTCTAAATTCTTATTTTTGCCACATTGCTTTTCAAAATGGCATCTATAATTTATAATTCACCAGGATTACATAAAGGTTCAATTTCCCCTTTATCTTCACCAGCAGTTGATATTACTTTTTTTTTTCATTTCTGTTCAGTGGAATTTCATTATTTACAGTTGTATATTAATTTGTACTTTTTTATTAATAGTAAGATGGAGAATCCTTCATATACTTTTTAGCCATATCCTTTGCTCATTTTTCTATTGCATTTTTTGAACTTTTCTAGTTAGTTTACAAATACAGAAATCTCTGATTTTAATGTAAATAAGTCCACTAATATTGTATCTAGAATTGTTTTCGTTTTGTCTCATTTAACAAATCCTTCCACATTCCAAGGCCATGAAGATATTTTCCTATATTTTTTTCTGTTCCATTTTTCATCTCTCTGGAGACCTTATTCTAAATAACCAATACTTTCCCCACTTACACTGCTGTTAGTCTATTTTGGGGGCTCAATGTCAGTGCCAAGCCATTGTTAGCACTACGGCTTTGTCTCTCTATTAAGGCAATTCCACATTTATGTTCATTTTCAAAATTACCTTGGCATTGAATTTACAGAGTAATCCAGAGTAAAACTTAATTATTAGCATGATGACTTGTTCCAATTATTATTATGTCTCCATTTATAATTATTTTATGTCCCTTAATAGAAATATTTTATCTCTTTCTGCTAGGATCTTGTACACACTTTATGAGTAAATCACTTAAGTATTTTATAGTTTTTGCTCTGTTGAAAATGGTATGTATCACATTTTTTATTTTATATTTTTTATAAAATCATAGCTGTGTACGTTAATGCAATCATGGGGTACAATGTGCTGGTTTCATATACAATCTGAAATATTTTCATCAAACTGGTTAACATAGCCTTCAGGGCATTTTCTTAGTTATTGTGTTAAGACATTTATATTCTGCACTTAGTAAGTTTCACCTGTACCCTTCTAAGATGCACCGTAGGTGTGGACCCACCAATTACCCTCCCTCCACCCATCCTCCCTCCTCCCTTCCCTTCCTCTCCCCACCCTTTCCCCTTTCCCCCATATTCTTGTGCTATAATTGGGATATAGCCTTCATATGAAAGCTATAAATTACTTTGCTAAGAAGAATATGTTCCAGTTCCATTCATGTAAACATGAAAAAGGTAAAGTCTCCATCTTTCTTTAAGGCTGCATAATATTCCATGATATACATGTACCACAATTTATTAATCCATTCATGGGTCGATGGGCACTTGGACTTCTTCCATTACTTAGCAATTATGAATTGTGCTGCAATAAACATTCTGATACAAATATCTTTGTTATAATGTCTATCACATTTTTTAGATGGCCTTTACTGGTATAGAGAAATACTATTGAATTTTGCACCCATTAATCTTACAGACCTCTCTTTGTTTCTCCATAAAATAATTACTTTTTGCAAATAATAAAAATGTTGCCTATTCAAATAAAAGTCTACATACTTATTTTTTTAACTTATTACATCATTCAGGACCTGTACTTCTGTACTGGACGGTAGCACCCAAAGTGGTTGTCCTTGCCTCTTCCCAGCATCAAGTAGAACATATCCAAAGTGTCTCTGTTAAATATAAAGCCTCTTGTCAAAGAACTTTTGTCATCTAGAAGTTCCCTTCTAATTCCAGCTTTCTAAGAAGTATATTTTCTCAGGGAAATCCGACACAGCATACAAGAGAATGTTTATCACAATTTACAGAGTGTCAAGAAAGTTTCAGACGATCTTGTATTCATCCCTATGGGAATGGATATGTAAATATGACTTAACGATATTTATATAATAAGAAAAATGCATAGATTTGCCCAAGTTACCACTTTAAGTATTCTTGATTTCTTTGCATATATTCATGTTTTCATTTGGTATCATTTTCCTTCTGCCTGAAGAAACTCTGCTAACATTTCACATAGTGCAGATTTGCTGGTGATAAATTTTTTTCGACCTTTGTAGCTATGAAATAGTATTTACTTTTGCTTTGTTAAAAGATATGTTTCCTGGGTATAGAGTTCTAAGTAGACTTTTGTTTCTTTCAGTGCTTCAAATGTTACACTGTTTTCAGACAGAAATCCGCTGTCATCTTTGTCTTTCTCTGCACAAGTGTGACATTTTCTCTGGCTGCTCTTAATTTTCCCTTTCTAACACTGGATTGTGATGTGCCTGGGTAGCATTTTCTTGTTTCTTTTGTTGGAGTTCCTTAAAATTCTTAGATTTGTGGGTTTTCTAATGTACATCAAATTTGGAAATTTTTCAGCCATTATTTCTTCAAATATTCCTTCTGTTCCCCCCTCTTCACTTGAAAGACTGCAATTACCCTATATTAGGCTACTTGATGTCTGATGGTTCACTGATGCTATTTTCTTTCTTTTTTTTTAATCTCCTTTTCTCCATTTATTTTCTTCTGGAGAGTTTCTATAGCAGTGTTTTCAAATTCACTAATCTTTTCCTCTGCAATCTCTCATCTGCCATACAGTGATTTCTTTTTAATCTTACACATTTTAGTTCTAAACCCTAGAAGTTTAATTTAGACTTTGTAAAGTATCATTATGTCTCCACTTAACATTTTGAACATATGACATGGTTTAATAATTGCTTCCGTGTCCTCGTCTGAGAATTTTAACATCTGTGTCAGTCTTGTTAGTTTCAACCCCATGATGACGGATCATATTGTTTTCGCATGCCTGGTAATTTTCAATTAAATGCCAGATACCCAATTTTATCTCATTGGGTACTAGATATTTTTGTATGCCCATAAATGTTGTTGAGATTTGTTCTGGAATGCAGAGAAGTTACTGATTAACACTTTGGTCATTTCTTGCTTTTAACATTTGTTAGGCAGGAATGGGGCCATGATTATTTTAGGGCTAATTATTTCCTGTTACTGGGGTGAGATCCTTCTGGGTGCTGTACTGGCTGTTCCCTGGGTGATTCGGGCCCTGTGAGAGTGTAAGGCATGGGTTTCCTTTTTTTTTTTTTTTTATTGTCTTTATTATTAAATCATAGCTGTGTACAATAGTGCAATCAAGGGGTACAATGTGCTGGTTTCATATACAATCTGAACTATTTTCATCAAACTGATTAACACAGCCCTCCTGGCATTTTCTCA
>CAUYRH010163940.1:0-13291 GCA_963574655.1 Perodicticus potto | reverse complement strand
TAACGTGTTTATTTATTGTATGTTGTATATGCTTGTTATTTGCAAGAGTGTTTGCAATAATGGAAAATGGGAGAAAACCTAAATGTCAGTCCCGAGGGAATGTATTTATTATGTTGTATCTTTTTTTTTTTTTTTTTTTTTGAGACAGAGTCTCACTATGTTGCCCTCAGTAGAGTGCATGGTGTCACAGCTCACAGCAACCTCGAACACTTGGGCTTAAGCAATTCTCTTGCCTCAGCCTCCCAAGCAGCTGGAACTACAAGTGCCCACCACAATGCCTAGCTATTATGTTGTATCTTAACTGTGAATATCATGCAGCTGTTACAACATGGAAAGATATTCAAATGGAAGGTTTTAGTTCTTAAAATTTGCAAATAAAGGGCAAATTCACAGTCCCATATTCCAGAGATAATCATTGTCAATATTTTGGTGGATTCACTTCTTTTTTTTAGTCTGTACATAGTCATTTAAAAAACTAAATGTAGGCTCTGCATCCGTAGCTCAGTTAGTAGGACGCTGGCCACATACAACAAGTCTGGCGGGTTTGCCTGGCCCGGGCCTGCTAAACAACAATGACAACTGCAACAACAACAACAAAATAGCTGTGGCATCATCATAACTCATAGCAACCTCAAACTCTTGGGTTCAGGCTATCTTCATGTCTCAGCTTAACCTAGTAGCTGGGGCTATAGGTATCCACCAAAACACCCAGCCTGTTTTTTTCTATTTTTGGTAGAGGTGGGGTTTCACTCTTGCCAGGCTGGTCTCAAACTCCTGAGCAGAAGCAATTCCCCCTTCTTGGCCTCAATTTCTGAGACCAATTTCTCGGTCTCCCTCTATGGTCCTGGATGGAGTGCCTTGGTGTCCTAGCTCACAGCAATCTCAAACTGTTGGGCTCAAGAGATCCTTTTGAGTAGCCTCCAAAATAGCTGGGACTATAGGCTTTCACTACAATGCCTGGCTAGTGTTTCTGTATTTAGTAGAGAAAGGGTCTTGCTCTTGGTCAGGCTGGTCCCAAACTCCTGAGCTCAAACAATCCACACACCTTAGCCGCCCAAAATGCTAAGATTCACAGGCATGAGCCAGCATGCCTGACTACCTTACTTTTCTAAAGAATTGAATGTAATCTAATATTTTCATGAAAGCTTATTAATACATATTTGACAGTCAAAGCATGGACCCAAATGCATAAATAGAATATTAAAATCTTATTTTTCTGCCAATTGTGCTGTCCTTTTCCTTTATGAACTCTATTCTCCCATTTCTAAAGTAGGCATGATTAGCAGGTTACAGCAGATTTGCTTTTGCATGTTTAGGTATGGCATGGCAGTCAACATTTTTATACATCTCTGCTTGACCATGACTCCTTCATGTTTCCCACTTTTTATCATTTGTAATTGAAAATTTCTTTATTGACATAAAGGGAAAAGAGCTATTTAAAGACTAGGGTAAAAATCAAAATAATAAATATCTAATCTGGTGACACTTGAGGCAGGGAAAAGATGTTTTGCCCAGTAAAAACCATTGTTGAATAGAATATTTAGAAGTTTGTTAAATCTAACTCTTACAGGAAGCTTTCCATCCCTGCTCCTTTACTCACAGGACTCCGAGCATAATGTTTATCATGTTATATTCAAAGTAAAATCAATTTAGAATCAAGTAAACAGAGAAGGAGATTGCTGAGAGACATTAAATGTAAAGGGAGATAATCAAAACAAAAACACAATCAGCTTTTGAATATTTAGTAGCATTTTTGTTGTTGGGAATTGGAAAAGAGGCCCCTGCTACTTTGCCCTGACAAGCACTCAGCCCCAAGGCTAATGCTAAGTCAGACCTAATCAGTTTTTACAGTCTATGCCTTGAAACAGTAATCAGTGACTCACAGGTTAGTCTGAACAGCAGTTAATCTGTCCTTCAGTAATTGAAAATTGTTTGTGTCTTTTTCCCCCACTTGATTTCCCACTAAATTTTTACTGGATCTAATTCATTTTGGTGTCCCTAGTGCCTCTCATTCACGATGAGAGATAAATGTGGAAACGATCTGAATGGATTAGAATTACTGTCAAAATATTTAGTTAGCTAAGAATTAATTTAGAAAATCTTTCCCGTACCACTCAGTCATCCTAGTACTCAGTGACCTAACTTCTTACATCTTTTTTTTCTTTTTTTTTTTTTTTTGAGACAGAGTCTCGCCCTGGGTGATAGAGTGCCATGTCATCACAACCCACAGCAATCTCAAACTCTGGGGCTTAAGAGATTCTCTTGCCTCAGCCTCTCGAGTAGCTGGGAATGCAGATACCCACCACAACGCCTGGCTATTTTTGGTTATAGTTGTCATCGTTGTTTAGCTGGCTGGGGCTGGGCTCAAACCCACCAACTTCGGTGTATGTGGCCAGCACCCTACTCACTGACCTTTGGGTGCCGAGCCAAATTCTTACATCTTGAAGCCCTGTGTTCTGCACAGTTCCTGTTATTACTATCATTGACGGTAAAGTAAATATTATTACTGTCATTATTGATGTTTATTTTTTAATTTTTATTTATTTTTTCTTTCTTTTGAGGCAGAGTCTCATTTTGTCACCCTCCGTAGAGTACTGTAACATCATAGCTCACAGCAACCTCGTACTCTTGGGCTCAAGTGATTCCCTTGTCTCAGCCTCCCAAGTAGCTGGGACTACAGGCATCTGCTACAACTCCTGGCTACTTTTTTAGAGATGGGGTAATTAGGCTAGTTTTTAGGATTCTTGAATTTGCATGTTTTTTTTTTGTTTTTTTGAGACAGAGTCTCAAGCTGTCACCCTGGGTAGAGTGCTATGGCATCATAGCTCACAGCAACCTCTAACCTAGGCTCAATCAATCCTCTGGCCTCAATTTTTCTATTTTTAGTAGAGACAGGGATCTCACTTATTTGCTCAGGCTGGTCTTGAACTCGTGAGCTCAGGCAATCCATCCACCTTGGCCTCCCAGAGTGCTAGGATTACAGGCTTGAGCCACCACACCCAGCCCTGCTTATAGTCTTAAAAAAAGGAAAATATGCTTTGAAATGTGAGCATTTCCTTTTTAAAATGTTAAATTTGAACAGATTATTTCGTATTTCATCATTTAACACTCCCCCTTTATAAACTAAGCACCTTGGAATTCCTAAATACTTCATCATCTTTCTTGGAAAGATTGGAACACCCAAACTCTCTTATTTTCTTTCTTACCTTTGGTCCTTTCATCTGTTGCTCTCTCTCTTCAGGGAACATTGTACTCACCCCTTATTAACTCCTAGTTATTTACTCATCCTTCAGAGCCCTTTATATACCCTCTCCACTAGGATGACTTTCTTGGACCTGCACAGTTCTGTTCAATAGCCCGTCCATATACCTCTGTCTCCCGATACTTACCCATCCTAACCACACATATCCTTTGTATTGAAATTGTTTACCTTTCTGTGTTACAAGCAGATGACCCTTTTGAGGGCAGGATCTGGGTCTTTTTGTTTGTTTGATTTTGGGGGGTTTTTTTGAGACAGAGTCTCACTATGTCACCCTTGGTAGAGTGCGGTGGTGTCACAGATCACAGCAACTTCAAACTTTTGGGCTTAAGCAGTTCTCTTTCCTCAGCCTCCCAAGTAGCTGGGACTACAGGCACCTGCCACAAAGCCCAGCTATGTTGTTGTTGTTGTTGTTTAGCTGGTCTCGGCCGGGTTCGAACCCACCAGCCCTGGTGTATGTGGTTGGCTCCCTGACCACTGAGCTACGGGTGGCAAGCCAAGGACTGGGTCTTATTTGTTGTTTAATCCTTGGTCCCTATTAGAGGCCTATTTCATAGTAAATAGTAAATGTTTGTTGAATGAGTGAAACTAGCTTTACATTTATGTGGGAAATTTAGTAATCAAGTAAATCTCTTTTACTATTTGGGGTTTTTGCAGATGGAGCTTTATATTGTGTTTGTCATAAATCTACATATTCTTCTCTACCAGATGACTATAATTGGTATGTATTGAAATTTAGTTGAACAAAATAATAGTTTTGGCTGTATTTGAAATGATTCAATTTTATTTCTTGTTTTGGTGTTTTTTGCTTTCTGTTTTGAGTATTCTTAATTTTGTTTTTAAAAATTATATCAGTTATCTTATTTACCCAGTATCTGGGCTTGCAGATGTTTAAATTAAATAAAAATCATTATCATTGTATTTCATTGAATACTTAATTTGTTGTAAAACAGACATGCTATTAGAAATGCTATCTTTGGGCAACGCCTGTGGCTCAGTGGGTAGGGTGCTGACCCCGTATACTGAAGGTGGTGGGTTCAAACCGGGCCCTGGCCAAACTGCAACAGATAAATAGCCGGGCACTGTGGCAGGCTACTGTAGTCCCAGCTACTCAGGAGTCTGAGGCAGGAGTATCACCTAAGACCAAGAGCTGGAGGTTGCTGTGAGCTGTGATGCCGTGGCACTCTACCAAGGGTGATAAACTGAGACTCTGTCTCTAAAAAATAAAAACAAGAAAGAAAGAAATGCTATCTTTTCTTCCTAAAGCATGCTTTAGCTTTTCGTAAAAGTTAATTATTTTTTACAGTTTTCTTTTAGAGTTTATATCTACCAACTTAAGCAATTATTTATCTTTTGACATTAAATACAAGTCAAGTATTTAAGTTACTAGTATTTAATTTAACCACCAGTTAGTTGGTACTTTCTCAATACCAGTCACTATGATAAGAGCTAGGAATAACATATGATGTCTTTTTTCTTTACAGTAGTCTGATGTGCAGAAACTGTGTTATATTTTCTTAAACTATGTTGTTTTTATTGCACATTTTAATAAATTTTTTTTCTTTTCTCAACACTGGTTTTAATTGTACGTTTAGTGAGTGCTAAGGTAGGTAGTAGTGAGATTGTACTAGGTAACATTTTTGATCTTGGAAAGGTTGAGTTACGTTAAGTGTTTTGCATTATGTAAAATAAGTTCATTTTTCATCAAAAATCAGTTGATTAAATGTTCATTGAAGTCATATTATGGTATTCAATCTTAAAATCATGGTGAAACAATCTAATGCCTTATCCTTTCTTAGCTAAAATATACTTTAACCAGTAGTTAAATATTGGTTATATACTATAAAGTATATTTTGTTGTGGTAGTTAAGCTGAAGTGTTCTATTGATGGTTTTAAGTCTTCCCTTATGTTGTGGGTACCAGGTTTGCCAATTTAGTGATGTGGTATCTTCTCTTCAGCAATTTGTGGTTAATTTTAGCTCTAAAAGTAATCATTCTGCCTTTTATACAGTATAACTCTCTTTCTGAACCACTCCTTTCTAGCAAAGTAGAGCTTGCTTTGACATCTGATGGCAGGACAATAGTATGCTACCACCCTTCTGCGGACATTCCATATGAACACACAAAAGTATGTATGGGGAACTTTCTTGTAGTTTTTAATTTGCTGATAGAAATGTTTACATGTTCTTACGGTATTCAAAGAGGAGGGGATTGCCTGATTTCCTCTATTTGGTTTAGGTCTTCTTTTGGCTTCTTTTTTTTTTTTGAGATAGAATCTCATTTTATTGCCCTCGGTAGAGTTCCGTGATGTCACAGGTCACAGCAACCTCTTAACTCCTGGGCCTAGGCGATTCTCTTGTTTCAGCCTCCCGAGTAGCTGGGACCACAGGCGCCTGCCACAATGCCTGGCTATTTTTGTTGTTGTTGCAGTTTGGCCGGAAATGGGTTTGAACCTGCCACCCTCAGTATATGGGGCCGGCGCCCTACTCACTGATCCACAGGCATCGCCCTATTTTTCGTCTTTTTTTTGTTGTTGTTGTTTTGTTTTATTTTTTGTCTTTTTAAAAAGGCTTTTCTCAGTGTACAAAGTGAACCATTTAAACACATTATTATCAGTTTTGTGGTCTAAGAAATTTGGTAGATTTCTGGTTAAGGACGAAACACATAGAGTATAAAATTAGAAAACACTTTGCCCTATATAAACACCATATTATAATCTAAAAAAAATTGAAAACTTCACATTTTAGAGTGCTATTTTTATAACTTTTGTAATGCTGATTGGTGCAGATAATGTTTTCAGTGTTGAGTGACTCTTTTTATTTAGTTTTCTCTAATGGGCAACAGTGATATATTTTAAGTGGCCTAGTTTAATTCTTTCCTTATTTCTTTAAAAGTCAGTCTCTAGATTAAGAGGTTGTTTTTGTTTGTTTGTTTGTTTTTGGAGACAGAGTCTAACTGTCGCCCTTGGTAGACTGTCGTGTGTCACAGCTCACAGCAACCTCCAACTCTTGGGCTTAAGCGGTTCTCTTACTCCAGCCTCCCACGTAGCTGGGACTACAGGTGCCTGCCACAATGCCCTGCTATTTTTTTGTTGTTGTTGTTGCAGTTGTCGTTATTGTTTTAGCTGGCCTGGGCTAGGTTTGAACCCACCAGCTTGGGGGTACGTGGCCGGTGTCCTACTGACTGAGCTATAGGCACTGCCAGTATAAGAGGTTTTTGTTTTTGTTTTTTTTGAGACAGAGCCTCAAGCTGTCGCCCTAGGTAGAATGTGTGGCTTCATGGCTCACAGCAACCTCCCAACTCTTGGGCTCAAGCGATTCTCCTGCCTCCGCCTCCCGAGTAGCTGGGACTACAGGTGCATGGGCCACAACGCACGGCTATTTTTTGGTTGCGGCTATCGTTGTTTGGTGGGCTTGGGCTAGATTTGAACCCTCCAGCTCAGGTGTATGTGGCTGGCGCCTTAGCTGCTTGAGCCACAGGCGCTGAGCCAGTATAAGAGGTTTTGATTTTGTTTTTAATACAATGTATTTTAGTTTGACCCAATCTTTTCATTATTTTATATTTGAAATACTTTCTCCTATTTCTTTCATATTTTTTCTATTATACTTGGTAATGTTTGGCTTACTTTTTGAGGAGACAATCAATAGATAATTTAAGTAATCACATTTAGTGGTATCTTTTTTTTTTTTTTTGAGATGGAGTCTCACTTTCATGCCCCTGGTAGAGTACTGTGATGTCATAGCTCACAGCAGTCTCAAACTCTTGGGCTTAACTGATCCTCTTGCCTCAGCCTACCAAGTAGCTGGAACTACAGGTGCCTGCCACACGCCTGGCTAGTTTTTAGAGACTGGCTCTTGCTCTTGCTCAGTCTGGTTTCAAACTGCTGAGCTCCAGCAGTCCATCTGCCTCAGCCTCCTAGAGTGCTAGGATTATAGACGTGAGCCACAGCACCCAGCCTAGTGGTATCTATTTCTGAAAATCATCATTAGAGCCAAGGTGCTGGTTAGTTTGATCAAATAGATTACTGTTCTTCTGCTAATTTTTTTTTTTTTTTTTGCAGTTTTTGGTCGGGGCTGGGCTCGAACCTGCCACCTCCAGCACGTGGGGCTGGCACCCCACACCTTGAGCCACAGGCGCCACCCCTTTTGCTAATTTTATATATGGCTCTTTACAACCCTGATTCTGACCCTTCTTAAGTCTCAAAAATTTCCCACATACTTTTAGAATTTCATAATGTTGCCTCACCTTCTGACTCTAGTAGAAACCTGGCTATACCCTAGTGACATTGCTTTTCTAGCAGCCATTTTCAGTAATTACTATTTTTTGTTTCATACCCTTTTGTTACTGGGCCTAGAAGTGGGGAAAGTGTGCCTGAAACTCCTCATTGTCATATCCAGACCATTTCTCCTCTTCCCTAACAATTTGTAGCTTTGTAGATTGTATCATCAAATTATATCATATATTATCTTTTGTTGCTGTCATCTACCAACTAACTCCCAGGTCATTTCAATTCCCCCACCCCTCCACTCTTTGAAGACTTTCAGCTTACTGTAATTGCCCTAATTCCTTGTTATTTCAGTGTCCATGTAGATGATCTGTGTAATACCTTGGCTTCTCACTTGATCTTCTCTCCTTACCTTAGCTACACATTCCCATGGACATTCTTTGGAGATGTTCTAATTACCAATAACTGCTCCTCTTCCCTCCCAGTCTGTATTTCAGGAAGTCTGCTAGTTTACTACCAATTCCTCTTAGCCTCCCAGCTCTAAGAATTGTTCATTCCTTTGAATAATTTTTGGGAGCTACAACCACTTTTTCATAGTTCCTCTTGTATCTCACACATTCTCACTCTCCGACTCTTTACCCAGCATGGACTCATGCCATACTCTGTCATAGTTAATCTCCTACATACATTCCCACCTCCCCTCCCTCTTCTTTCTTTGTTGTGTCTCCTTTTTTGTTACAATTGTCTTCTCTCTTACATCATCAGTATTCTTTCTAGTTTAGGGAATCATTCCTATCAGTTTATAAGCCATCACTCCACTGTCACCACACTGGCCTCCCCACTGTTCTTCAAGCGCAGTAGGCAAGCTCTTCCCTGAGAGCCTTTGTATTTCCTGTGTCCTTTACTTGAAATGCTTTTACCTTACAGATCTTCATAGTTTACTCCCTTTCCTTAAGATCTTTTTCTTATTTGTTAACTTTGCAAGACCTTCCTTGACTTCTGCTTGTAAAGTTGTACCTCTGTCACCACACTCCCTGTTGTCCTTTGATTTACTTTTCTCAATAGCACTTATAATTTCTGGCATACTGGATGCTTTCTTGCTTTCTGTTTATCTCCTGTCACTAAAATGTAAGCTTCATGAGGACAGAACCTTGTGTCTTTTGTTTCCTGCTATGTCTTCAGCCCCTGGAATAACACTTTGAATTTGGTAGATACACAATAAATTTTGTTGATTAAATGAATAAAGTTATCTCTCCCTCTTCATGCATGAGGGTTTTCTGTTTTAGAGATAAGAGACATTCACATGGGAAAGCATGGAATTTTTTTTTTGGTTTTCAAGCAGTAAATTGTAGGTTGGAATGCAGAATGAGAAACATTCTTGAAATTAAGTTACGGCAGTGGCTCATGGCTATAAGCCTAGCACTTTGGGAGGCCGAGGACAGTGAATTGCTTGAACTAAGGAGTTTGAGACTAGTCTGAGCAAGAGCAAGATCACATTTCTAAAAAAAATCTAGCTGGGCACTGCGGCGGGCACCTGTACTCCCAGCTACTCTGGAGGCTGAGAAAAGAGGATCACTTGAGCCCAGAATTTGAGGTTGCTATGAGCTGTGATGCCATGGCACTCTACCCAGGGCAACAAAATGAGACTCTGTCTAAAAAAGAAAAGAAAACATGTTACTATTAGAATAAAGTGTGTTCTTTTCGAATCCAGATTTGCAAGTCTCATAAAGATAGTAGGAGTACACAGTATGTGACAGTTCATAACAGTACAGTAACACTACACAAATATTCTAAAACATGATTTAAAATTTAGAGTTGACTTTCCTCTTTCCTCAAGGAAGTAGGGCTGCAAATCCAGTGGCCCTGTCAGTTCTTTGGGCCCTGGAAAGCATTTCACATACAAAAATTCTGGTCAAATGCTATATCAGCTGAGATTGACTTTAAGAATGTTAAGATGATTTGCATCTTTGTTTTTCTTGTGATTCACAGACATTTGACTCTAAAACATGTTTATTCCACAAATGCACAGAAAGATTCTACTTTTGCCAGATGTATATTTTATTCAGGTACTAATATTCTGTAAATATATTTCTAGAATTTAGGATTTCTAGGCTGGGGATAGTGACTCACGTCTATAATCCTAGCACTTTGGGAGGCCTAGGCAGGAGGATCACTTGAGGTCAAGAGTTAGACCAGAGCTCAAGAGTTAGACCAGCCTGAGCAAGAGCAAGACCCAGTGTCATAGTGGGTGCCTATAGTCCCAGCTACTTGGGAGTCTGAAGCAAGAGGATCACGTGAAACCAGGAGTATGAGGTTGCTGTGAGCTACGATGATGCCATAGTATTCTATCCCGGGCGACAGGGTGAGTCTGTCTCAAAAAAAGAAAAAAATAGAATTTAGGATTTCTGTTTTAGGAAAATAAAGATAGTATCTATATATTATTTGTTATTACCTATGTTTCTTTACTCATAATATTTGTTAACCCTCATAGAGTATATTCTTCTTTTTTTTTTTTTTTTGAGACAGTCTCAAGCTGTTGCCCTGGGTAGAGTGTTGTGGCATCATAGCTCACAGCAACCTCAAACTCCAGAGCTTAAGCAGTTCTCCTGCCTCAGCTTCCCAAGTAGTTAGGTCCACAGCACCTGCCCAGCTATTTGTTGTTGTTGTTGTTTTAGCTGGCCCAGCCCTGAGTTCGAACCCACCAGCTTGGTGTATGCTGTACCCGCTGAGCCACAGCACCACTGAGTATATTCTTTTTGTGACAAGGCTGTTACTTGGCTCCCTTTCTACTTCTCACTGATAGCTTTGTTGCGTTGCTTACCATGGGTTGTTGGACAATTTTCTCATTACGTGAACATCAAGAGGGTACTTACCAAAACCTAGATGGTGTAGCCTACCACAAACCTACAGTCTGTAGTATAGCCTTTGGCTCCTTCCTAGGCTATAAACTGTGGTTGTAACAGAGTGGTGTTTATGATGTAAACATATCTAAACATAGAAAAGGTAAAGTGAAACTGTGGTATAAATGAAATGATAAGAAATGGTACACCTGGGGCAGTGGTTGTGGCTCAAAGGAGTAGGGCGCTGGCCCCATATACCGGAGATGGCGGGTTCAAACTTGGCCCTGGCCAAAAACTGCAAAAAAAAAAAAAAAAAAAAACAGAAAAGAAATGGTACACCTGTGTAGGGCATTTACCGTGAAGGGAGCTTGCAGGACTGAAAGTTGCTCTGGGTGAGTCATTGAGTGAGTAAGTGAATGTGAAGTCCTACCTCATTATGGAGCATTGCTATAGGCTTTATAAATACTGTGCACTATGACTACACCCAATTTATAAATGTTTTCCTTTCTTCAATAATAAAGTAACCTTAGCTTGCTGTAATGTTTTTTGCTTTATAAAATTTTAAGCTTTTTAATACTTTTTGACTCTTACAATAACTTAGCTTAAACCATAAGCACATTGTATAGCTGTACAAAAATATCTTTTTATATCCTTATTATATGAGCTTTTTTTATGTTTTTAAATTATTTTACTTTTTAAACTTTTTTTTTTTGAGACAGAGTTTCACTCTGTTGCCCTCAGTCGAGTGCCATGGCGTCATAGCTCACAGCAACCTCAAACTCTCGGGTTAAAGTGATTCTCTTACCTCAGCCTCCCGACCGTAGCTGGTACTACAGGCACCTGCCACAACGCCTAGCTATTTTTAGAGACAAGGTCTCACTCTGGCTCAAGCTTGTCTTGAACCTTTGAGCTCAGGCAATCCACTTGTCTCGGCCTCCCAGAGTGCTAGGATTACAGGCATGAGCCACCTTGCCCAGCTTTTTAAACTTTTTTTGTGAAAAACTAAGACACAAACACACACATTAGCCTAGGCCTATACAGGGTCGGACCATCAGTATCATTGCCTTTTACCTCCACATCTTGTCCCACTACAAGGTCTTCAGGTGCACACAGTAACACACTGGAAGCTGTCATTTCCGATGAGAACAGTGCCTTCTTCTGGAATACCTCTTTAAGAACCTGCCTAAGGCTATTTTACAGTTAACTTTTTTTTTTTTCTTGAGACACGGTCTCACGTGGTTGCCCTGGGTAGTGTGCCATGACATCATAGCTCAGCAACCTCAAACTCTTGGGCTCAAGTGATCCTCTTGCCTCAGCCTCCCAAGTAGCTGGGACTGTAGGTGCCCACCACAATGCCTATTTTTAGAGACAGGGTCTCACTTTGCTTAGGCTGGTCTTAAACTCCTGAGCTCAAGCATTCCACCCTCCTCGTCCTCCCAGAGTGCTAGGATTGCAGACATGAGCCACTTCTTCCAGCCAGTTAACTTTTTTTTTTTTTTAACATAAATAGAAGAAATGAACTCTAAAATGATGATCAAAAAGTACAGTATGGGGGTGGCTCCTGTGGCTCAAAGGAGTAGGGTGCCAGCCTCATATGCTGGAGGTGACAGGTTCAAACCCAGCCCTAGCCAAAAACTGCAAAAAAAAAAAAAGAAGTACAGTATAATGAATATATAAGCCAGTAACATAGCTGTTCATTATCGTAACCAAGTATTATGTACTGTACATAATTGTACATGCTATGCTTTTATATGACTGGTAGTACGGTAGGTTTGTTTAAACACTAGCATCACCACAAACGTGAGTAATGCATTGTACTATGATATCTGTGCATGATGAAATGCACACTGTCATAGATAGGAATTTTATAGCTTCTATCGTTATAATCTTAGGGGACCATTGTTGTTTATATGACCAAAATGTCATGTAGCGCCTGACTACTCAATTTTGTCACCTCTGTGTACTTATATATTGCCTTATAAAAGGTCTTGTTTCATGTACATATAAACTAGATCTAAGTATATGCTATAACATTTAATACAGTGGTAGAATGTAGTTGTCAATAATAGTGTGTGAATGTAAAGAAGACATCTGCGTTTGAATTGTTTCTTACCTGGTTGTATATAGTAAATTCAGATTTTCATTGTATTGAATGATACAGTCAATCATCATACATATGTATTATATCATGTAAATCAAGGCAGTGTTAGAATCATATAATTATAGATACGTTATCATCGTTGTGATAACATATGATGTTAAGTGTTAACTTTGTAACATACACTAGTATTACTTAATACTTAATATGTAAATAACTTGACCCTCTAAACTGAGGTTCTTAAAGGTTTTAGTGAACCGCTATTACTGATAGGAATATGTTGTATTATTTGCGCGTGTTGGGGAGATAAGATTTTTAATAATTAATGTCTTTAGGGGGAAGACTACTCAAATAACCATAAAGCATTATTTGATGGTATTTCATTCACCTGAAATGAAAACATTAAAAACTTTCCTGCTTCCAGACGACACCTGTGGCTCAGTGGGTAGGGTGCCAGCCCCATATACTGAGGGTGGCAGGTTCAAACCAGGCCCCGGCCAAACTGCAACAAAAAATGTCCAGGTATTGTGGCGGGTGCCTGTAGTCCCAGCTACTCAGGAGGCTGAGGCAAGAGAATCGCCTAAGCCCAGGAGTTGGAGGTTACTGTGAGCTGTGACGCCACGGTACTCTACTGAGAGTGATAAAGTGAGACTCTGTCTCTGCAAAAAAAAAAAAATTTCCTGCTTCCTTTGGATAGAAGAAATGTCATTTACAATGAATGGTTTTTCTTTTTTTTTTTTTGAGGCAGAGCCTCAAGCTGTCACCCTGGATAGAGGGCCGTGGCATCACAGCTCACAGCAACCTCCAATTCCTGGGCTCAAGCGAGTCTCCTGCCTCCGCCTCCCAAGTAGCTGGGACTACAGGCGCCC
>CAUYRH010163928.1:0-12412 GCA_963574655.1 Perodicticus potto | reverse complement strand
TAACTGTGTACAATAATTCAGTCTTGGAGTACAGTGTGTGGGCTTCCCATACAATTGGAGATATTTTTATCAACCTGATTAATATAACATTCAAGTGTGGTTATATTTATGTTTTAGAAACATCTTTTACCTCACTAATCTAAATGTACAGGGAAGTTGGAAAACCCAGGGGAAATTTTAAAACTGAACTAAGACAGCAGCAGTGAGAATCAATGGATAACAAAGGATATAATAGATGCTTAATTCCTTATCTACATCTGAATATTTCTGTCTTGCAAAAAAGACTGAGGCTAGTCTCCTAGTCATGACAGATAAGCGACATGTCAGTCTCTGACTCGAATTCTCTATAGGAGTATGTCTGTATTTAAATATTTAGTCACCTGTGCTGACTACTCTCAAGATAAAATTCATTCTCTTCAAGTGGAAGCTAAGAGAGAGAGAATTGAACCTGTTATTTAAACCTCCACCCCCTTTGAAAATTTTCTTCTTTTCTATTTATAACAACTCCATAACCTCAATAACATAAAGAGATTGTCATGTCAGTCTAAAATTCCCCCACCATCCTTCAAACCAAATTTTCAGTTGTATGCTCAATCATTTAATTTTTCTCTAAAATTTTCTTCTGTACATAGGAAAAAGTTTAAAATATAAATTTTACTGTAGGAGTCCAGTCTTAAAAAACAGAGTGGCTGAATTTTGTTAAAGCACAAGGAAAAGATTAAATCACAGAAAAGACTAAACAGCAAAATCATTGAGTTTAAAATTATTTCTTAGTCACTTAGTGGAATTGGTGAATTTCTTATAAATAATATGTTGGTTTTATAACAATAAGAACAATGAAATGTTTTGCTCTCTCTGTGCCCATTCCAAGAGTCCTCATTCACAGGAGGGTTGTTGTGCTGCTTCGTCTCAATCTCCCTTCCTTATCTCCCATATTCAGTTCGTTGTTTTTTTCTTTTTTAATCATTCAGTCCATCTCACTCACTCTTTCACACACATTGTTCTTAAAATAAGATTTTTTACGTTAGGTATGTGTTTAGCACCTAATTTGGCTTTACAATACCTCCTACATTTAGACTTTTTAAGGCTTTTCTAGGTACTTCAAAATCTGGTTCATTTATTTTATCCAAAACTATAACATAATATTTGCCAAATTACACTCTCTATTCCAATCTAGACTAACATTCTTCATATCTACTATCTTCTTTACTATTTCACTTTTCCTTGACAGTATAAAGACTATGCCATATATATATAGTCTATGTAGCACATAGTGTAAAAGTGTGTGTGTGTATATGTACATATATATTCAACAAGGGCTAATTGAATATTAATATATCCAAATCTTACCTATTCTTTAATAACTAATTTAAATTCAAATCCTTTATCACATTTTCTTTCAATTTCTCTTATAATGTTAATTCAACATCTATGAATCATATATCTTACTGATTATTTTTCTATCCTGTTTATATTATATTCCCAACTTTAAACTCTGTGCTGCATAGCCTTTCACTTCTTCTCTTCAGTCCTCCATGAGATAGTAATCACTATAGCATTAAACATACAGCATGTGCCAATAAATATTTATTAGTTGATATTTTTTTACCTAACGATTCTAAATCTTATCTCTTACATATGTTAAGCAACTTCCCCAGAATCTTCTCCCGGATTTGTCGAGTCTTTACACAATACACAATTGGGTTCATTAAGGGTGGCACCAGCAAGAACATATCTGCAATGAGGGTTACCACAAGGGGGCTTTTGTGCTTGGCAAAGCGATGCATGGCAGCCAGCGTGATGATGGGCAGGTAGAAGATGAGCACAGCACAGATGTGGGAGACACAGGTATTTAGGGCCTTGAGCCTCTCTGCCAGAGATGCGATGCTGAGTACCGTCTTCAGGATCAGCACATAAGACAAAACAATCAATGCCAAGTCTAGCATAGTACAGAGAGCAACAAAGAAACCATAGATGACATTAATCTTGTTGTCAGAGCAGGCCAACTTCATGGTATCTTGATGAAGACAGTATGAGTGAGAAAGAAGATTCTTTTTACAATATTGTAGTCTCCTTAGAGTGAAAGGAAAGGGAAGCACTAAAAGAAAGCTCCTAATGGCTAAAGTTAGTCCTATCTTAGCAACCTGGTTGCTAGTAAGGATAGAACTATATCTTAGGGGATTGTGAATGGCAAGAAAGCGGTCCAGAGACATAATTAGAAGCACTGACGATTCCATGACCGTGAATCCATGGATGAAGAATTCTTGAGCAAAGCAGGCATTAGGTGAAATTCCCATGGCATTGAACAAGAAGATCCTCAGCATGGTAGGAAGGGAGGAGAGGGACAGGCCCATATCAGAGACAGCCAACATGGCCAGGAAATAATACATGGGCTCATGAAGTGAGGACTCTGTCTTTATAATAAAGAGAATGGTACAGTTGCCAAGGATGGCAACCAGGTACATGAGGCAAATGGGAATGGAGATCCAAAGGTGAGCATGTTCCAGTCCTGGGATCCCAATCAGAAGAAAAAGCTTGACTTCGGAGTTATTGAGAACAGGCATGATTAGTGGAAATAAGAACTCTTTAGCCAGATCTGAAACCACATAAACAAAAGTAAGCATGCGTATGGATAAAACTCAGTTTTACGGGAATAAAGAGTTCATTTATATACTATGCTCAAAAGCATGTTTGGCAAGTTCATCAACTGCAGTTTTCTAAATTTACCATCTGCCCTTAAACATGTTCACATTCTCCAACATGGAAAATTTACTTCTAACAATTTATCCCCAGTTGGTGATTTTTTAGCATTTTTAACAAAATAATATAACATCAAACCAAATAAAATAATAACAAAATGAGGATGCTTTCATTCAGTCAATAATAAGACACCCAGAATTATTTCCTCTGCTTTTTCCATACAATCTTTTGTCCTGTTTTCATGTAACCCTATTTGCCAAGGTCCATCACCACACTGCACACTGTCTGCTAAAGGCTAACAGGCATAGTTAGAGTTTTATTTATTTTCATGTATCTATCAACATATGAAAGATGAAAGACCCTCAGCAAATATGCAAAGAATGAACATGAATAGAAGACACACAGACATGTAGAAACAAGGGATATTGATCTCTTCCTCTCATGTTATACTTTGTAAACTCCTTACACAGAGTATGCGTTTAGACATGTATGAACTTTAGAGAAAAAATAGCTCAACAGAGCTGGTTATTCAGAAATATTGACATGGTAGTTGGTAGCTGAAATCGTGAAAGTAAATGAATCATGCTGGAAAAATGCATAAATTACAAAATTTAAATCTCATAGAACCCTAAAGAATAGCAAGATTGTTGAGAAGATGTTGCCAAGGAATATCCAGAGAGATAGGATGGATTCGGTGCCCAAAAAACATTAGGCAAGGCTAGTCCACAGATCAAACATTGCTCAAACCACTTAAAATTTCTAAACTTTAACACACAAGAAAATCAGTCCTCTGGCTAATGCACAAACATCTGAGTATAAAGCTCAGATTGGCAGTTCAGCCTTTATGAATCTGTGCAAGCTGCTAAAGCCACCAAGCAGCTTTTCCTCTTCTGTCAATTTTGTGAATAATAATACCTACCTCAGAATTGCTTTTGACATTCTGACATAGCCTCTAATATAATGAAGACAATCAGTAAATACAAACTATTAATATGTGCTTCAACAAATTGCCTAGTCACCCCTTCCAGACCTCAAGCAATAGACTGGCTGAAGAGAAATTTTCATTTTTTAAATTGACAATAAAGCTTACTTTTATTTGTCATGTTTTTAAATAAATGGGACCCTACTGACATTGGCATAATTAAAAATGCCATGATTTTAACCTTTACTATTTAACTTTCATTTAATTTTAACCTATTTAATTTTCAGACCATGCCATCTGTTCTCCATTTACACACGCACATACACACTGGCCACTTCTTCTTCCCCATAGACATTTGTTCTCAGATAGTTTATTTAACAATGCTTTAGTTTTAAGTTTACAAAGGGATTTTTAGCTCCTTAAATTTACCAAAACCAGATGCTCAATACATCTCTGAAAAACAAGAGCAAGGCCTCTCTACTTCAATCTGCACTTTATGTATGTGTACCTACTTCTGTTTCCCTCAGGGGTGCAGGCCCTTGAGAGTAATCAAGCTTACACAGAAAACACTGGGCTTGGGGCCGTGCATTAACACTTTGGAATACTCGACTACCTCAGTAGGCTATAGGTAAATTGTTAGGCCAAGCTGGTAGACTACCACTAGGAAAATGTGAATATTTCAAGTCACCTTGACCGAAGAAGCTTCCTAGGAGGCATTTGTCGAGATTGGGAAATGTTGTTGAAATAACAAGCTATCCATAAGAAAAATAATTTAGTTCCAATTCTAAGCCATACCACTTGCCTTTTCTTCACTTCAGCATAATGCTCCACAAAATGGAGATAGTAATACATAGTATAACTATTTTTAAAAGCAACATAGGAACTATAAAATGATTTACCAGTAATTCTATTTATGTCCATCATCCAATTATGGCAAATATCATTACATTAACATTGAAGTAAACATGATTTGTCATACTGTGTTAGATTTCTAAATCAACATCTGAAAACTACATACCTCCTGACTTGTATATTACATCCATGAGAAGCTGTTTGAGGGATATCCTTTGCATTGCATTTATATCTTTCCAATTTTTATAGCAGTCGTATAAAAGTTTAAATGAAATAATAGTTACTCAAAGCTATGAAGGATTAAAAAGTTGAATAAAATTTAAGTAAAAAGAAACTACACATTTTAGAAAATAAATATATAGAGAGATATGTAGATATATAATTAAGTCCTCTTAGACACATTTCTAAATTAAAGGGAAAAGATTTGTCCCAAATAATGGAAAGTCTTTACATTAATAATAAACTGAATTATTATTAATATTGTTGCTACCCAACTGGGTAGTATTGCCCACTACACAGAAAAGAGGCAATACACCATGATTGTAATGGACAAAGGGTTTAATTTAGCAGAGCACTAAACGAGTTGATGGAAGGAATTTCTCAAATCCACCTGCCTGAGAATATGAGAAACAAGGGTTTTTGAACACTTTGGCAGGGAAAGCATTAGGTAATTGGAGCAAAATCTAGTGTTAAATTCATTCTTGAATTGGAGGTCACAATTCAGGTTGAGTCAGTTTATTTGTATGGGCCGCTGGTCTGGGTGGGTCAGCCAATCCCTGACATTGGGGACCTAGAAGATATCTCAGAAACTATCTTTAGTTTTCAAAAGATTGATGTTATTTATGAAGAGAGTTAAGAATCTTATGATTGCCAGCTATGTGACTCTAGAGTAGCAATTATGTACAGTGACTAATTATTATCACTATTTTTATCTAGGCCTATTCCTTCACAGAGTGTTGAGGGATTTAGGCAAGTTCCCACCTTACATCCCTTTATTGATTTGAGCAAAAAGCATTTTCAATAAGATTTAAAATAATAACATAAAAATACACAACCTGGCTCAAATAAAATATACTCATCTCTTTGAAGGAAAAAAGGAACAGAAGTGTAAAACAATGAACAGGGGTAAGCCTATCATTACCAGATTCCACATCTGGAGAAGACTGTCAACTCTCATGGGATAAATGAGATTAAACTGTCTTTTTACAGCCCAACTAGGTTCATTGTACTCTGCTCAAGAAGAAACCAAAATACAAGGATTACAGCAATGAAAGAGTTTACTATGACAGATACTGGGCACAGAAATGAGAGGAAATTTCTCAAATTCATCTTTCTGAAAATTTGGGAGAAAGAGTTTTAAAGAACTATGGGAGGACAGGAGAGCAAGATGGCGGCTGAGTAACAGCTACTCTGCAGGTGGGAGCAGTGAGAGTGGGGAGAAAAGACTCCAGGCATCTCTGGCCAGTGGGTTTCATCCTTTTGGTGATACGGAAGTCAGGGAGAGGCTTTGGACCCACGAGGAGGACAAAAGTGTTGGAAAACTGGCAAGTGACGGATGCGTTTGTTTGGTCAGAGGTTTCCCGTGGCTGTAACCATAGCAACAGCAAGAATTCAAGCAGGGAAAAGTTTTACCTGTGGGCTGTTTTGGTTTTTTTGGACTTGGGCACTCAATTGAACTGCCTTGGGAGATCTTGGGTGAGTGTGCAGATGACTTTGGGTGTTGTCTGGGGCCGCAGACTAAGTTGCTGAGCCAGAAAGGAGCTAATATCTGTTTAGCTGTGGGCTTCCCACACAGCTACTGTGGGAGAGCTTCCCCTGCATGTTGCAGTGCAGGGATCAGTCAGGAGACCTAGGGTGAGTAATCTAGTGACTGAGCTGCCCAAAGGAGGAGACTGAGACACTGGGGAAGAGCAGAGATCCAAGTTTTGGCAGATTAACAGGCTTGGCTCTCAGGGGCATACAGGAAAACTGCATCTGACGCACTGAATAAGCGGACGGCCAAGGCAGGAGAGACCACAGCGATAAGTGATTTCCTTGGAAAGCTCATGTTTGGCCAAGGTTCACAGTTTGGAGTGTGTTTTAAATGGGCTGAGGAGACATTTGGGCTCCCAAGCCTTCAGGGTCTGAGAGATCAGCAGAGGTCTCCAGTCTTCTTGTACAGCTGTATCAACGTTGTGATTAACAGCTCATACCTCAGAGAATCACCTGTTACCCAGATAATAAAGAGCAAAATATATATACTGCTTGTTTTTTTGGTTTGGGTTTTTGTTTTTTAATTTTTTTTTCTTAATTTCAACATTTTTTCTTGACTTTTTTTCTTTTTGTTCTTTTCTCTCTTTTATTCACTATTCAAGTTTAAATACAATCTTCCATTTTTGCCTTCTTTAACAATTAGAATTTCATTTTTACCAGTGTTTCTGCCCCTATTATTTGTCCTCCCCCCCCAATTTTATCCTGTAAGGGTTTCTGCTTGTTTGTTTTGGTTTTATTTATAGTATTTTTATCTTTCCTCTCTAAATGATGGAGGTGGGGTACTGTATCTGATCAGGCTGGCAAAGAGCTGTTGACCTCAGGGGAACAACCCAACCCAGCAACCCCAGAGGTTGAGAGTTTTTAAGGTTGGGTTATAGTACCCTATTATATACCTATACTACTCCTGCCTCCTTCTTTTGATGCCTTTCTTCTTTTTGTCACTATTTTCTTTTACTTACCCCCTCTTCTTTCTCTTTTTTCTTTTTTTTTTAAATCTTTTTTCCCTTCTTGCTCTTCAATCTTCTCATCCTTCTGGTCCCATACCAAAAAGAACTCCTTAAAACTTTAGGCCAGAGGCACAGTAACTTAAAGAGCTACAGGAAGTGAAAGGAAATTTAGGCTGAGGAAACAGATACAAGAAAGCACTCATGAAGAAGAATCAGCAGAAAAATCCTGGCACCGTGAAATACCACTCCAGAGTAACCCCTTCAAGGGATAATGAGGTAGCTACAGCAGAGGATTCCACCTATAAAAAAAAAGTGTTAGAAATGACAGAAGGGGAATTTAAAATACAGATGATGAAAAAAATGAAGGAAATTGCTGAGAAAGTGGAAAATAACCAAAAAGGAAATCCACAAACAGAATCAAATAAGAGATTAATGATATGAAGAATATAGAAAGGGTATAGCAGAGCTGAAGGAACTGAAGCAGTCTATTAGGGAACTGAAGGATGCAGTAGAAAGTATCAACAACAGATTAGATCATGCAGAAGAAAGAATCTCATGGGTAGAGGGATAAAGCTCTTGAGATAACTCAGATAGTTAAAGAGGCAGAAAACAAGAGAGAGAAAGCAGAACATTCACTGACTGAATTATGGGACTCTATGAAGCATTCAAACATACAAGTTATAGGTATCCCAGAAGGGGAAGAAGAATGTCCCAGAGAAATGGAAGTCATTCTAGAGAATATTATAGATGAAAATGTTCCAAATATCACCGAAGATTCTGACATACAACTTTCAGAGGGATATCAGTCCTCTGGTCACCTCAACTCAAATAGAGCTTCTCCAAGGCACATTGTGATGAATCTATCTAAAATCAAAACAAAAGAAAAGATTTTGCAATCTTTTGCAAAGAGGAGTAAGCGCCAACTGACCTACAGGGGCAAATCTATCAGGGTGACCACAGACTTCTCTAATGAATCTTGAAAAGCCAGAAGACAATGGTCATCTATCTTTAATCTACTTAAACCGAACAATTTCCAGCCCAGAATTCTATATCCTGCTAAGTGAAGCTTTTAAATTGACAGAGAAATCAAACTTTTTTTTTTGTACTTTTTGGCTGGGGCCGGAATTGAACCTGCCACCTCAGGGACATGGAGCCAGCGCCCTACTCCTTTGAGCCACAGATACCACCTGAGAAATCAAATCTTTCATGAAATTCAAACATTGAGGAAATTTGCCACAATAAGACCAGCTTTACAGGAAATATTTCAACCTGTTCTATATACTGACCATCATAATGGACCTTCAGCAAAGTAAACACCCAGAAATTAAAGGACAGAACCTAGTTTCCACATTGATGCAAAAGGCAAAACTAAACAATGGACTTTCACAAAATAAGATGAATAGAATGCTACCACACTTATCAATTATCTCAGTAAATGTCAATGGCTTGAATTACCCACTGAAGAGACATAGATTGGCTTTACATTAAAAAACACAAATCATCTATTTGCTGTCTGCAGGAAACATACCTCACATCAAAAGACAAATTAAAACTCAGAGTTAAGGGTTTAAAGTCAATTTTTCAGGCAAACTGAATTCAGAAGAAAAGAAGGGTTGCAATTATATTTTCGATACATTTGGTTTTAAAGAAATTGTAATCAAAAAAGACAATGATGGTCACTTCATATTGGTCAAGGGAAAAATGCAAAAAGAAGACATTTCAATTCTAAATATTTATGCACCCAATTTAAATCCTCCCAGAATCTTGAAACAGACCTTGCATAGTTTAGGCAATATGATATCCTGTAATACCATGATAAGAGGGGACTTTAACACCCCTTTCTCAGAGCTGGACAGATCCTCTAAACAGAAATGAAACAAAGATATTTGAAATTTAAATGAGACCCTAGAACTACTATGCTTGATAGATGTATATACAACACTCCATTCCGAAGATAAAGAATATACATTCTTCTCATCGTCCCATGAAACATTCTCCAAAACTGATCATATCCTAGGACACAAAACAATCCTCAATAGAATCAAAAGAATTAAAATTTCACCTTGCATCTTCTCAGCCACAAGGCACTAAAAGTGGAACTCAACTCCAACAAAAACGTTCCACCTCACACAAAGACATGGAAATTAAACGATGTTATGCAGAAAGACAGTTGGGTGCAGGAAGAAATAAAAAGGGAAATCAGTAACTTCCTTGAGTATAACAACAATGAAGACACAAGCTACAAAAACCTATGGGATACAGCAAAAGCAGGCCTGAGAAGAAAATTTATCACTTTAGAAGCCTACACTCAAAAAACAGAAAGAGAGAACATCAACAAACCCATAGGGCGTTATGGAATTAGAAAAAGAAGAACAATTTAAGTCTAAACCCAGTAGAAGGAAAGAAATATCCAAAATTAAATCAGAGATTAATGAAATTGAAAACAAAAGAATAATTCAGAAAATTAGTGAAACAAGAAGTTGTTTTTTTGAAAAAATAAATAAAATAGATAAACCTTTGGCCAGACAATCTAGAAATAAAAAGTAAAAATTCTAGTAACCTCAATCAGAAATGATAAAGGGGAAATAACAATTGATGCCACAGAGATACAAGTGATTATCTCTGAATACTACCAGAAAATCTATGCCCATAAATTTGGATCAATATTTGGAATCAGAGCCTCTCCCTAGACTCAGCCCAGATGAAATAGATCTCCTGAACAACCAATTTCAAGCATGGAGATTGAAGAAACAATAAAAAATCTCCCAACAAAAAAATGCCCTGATCCAGATGGCTTCACATCAAAATTCTATCAAAACTTCAAAGAAGAGCTTATTGCTATATTGCAGTAATTATTCCAAAAAATTGAGGAGGAAGGAATCTTCCTCAGCATGTTCTATGAAGCAAATATCACCCTGATTTGAAAACCAGGAAAAACTCAACTAAAAAGGAGAATTTCAGAAGAATTTTACTAATGCATATAGATGCAAAAATTCTCAACAAATTCCTACTCAATAGATTATAGCATATCATCAAAAAAGTCATACATCATGATCAAGTAGGTTTCATCCCAGGGATGCAAAGCTGGTTTAATATACAAAAGTCCATAAATGTTATTCGCCATATCAACAGAAGCAAAATCAAAGACTGTATGATCCTTGCAATAGATGCAGAAAAAGCATTCTATAAAATCCAGCATCCTTTTCTAATTAGAACACTGAGGAGTATAGGCATAGGTTCACATTTCTTAAACTGATCAAAATTATCTATGACAAACCCACAGCTAATATTTTACTGAATGGAGTAAAACAGAAAGCTTTTCCTCTTAGAACTGGAACCAGACAAGGTTGTCCTCTGTCACCATTACTATTCAACATAGTGCTGGAAGTTGTAGCCAATACAATTAGGCAAGACAAGAAAATAAAGGGCATCCAAATGGGAGCAAAGGAGGTCAAACTCTCCCTCTTTGCTGATGATATGGTCTTATAATTAGAGAACCTTAAAGACTCAAACACAAGACTTTTGGAAGTCATCAAAAATTACAATAATGTCTCAGGATATAAAATCAATGTGCACAAGTCAGTTGCCTTTGTATATACTAACAATAGCCAAGATGAGAAGGTAATTAAGGACACAACTCCCTTCATCATAGCCCCAAAGAAAATGAAATACTTAGGAATATTCCCAACAAAGAGGTGAAGTACCTTGATAAAGAAAATTATGAAACCCTAAGAAAGGAAATAGCAGAGGACTTTAACAAATGGATGGATGGGAAGAATCAACATTGTTAAAATGTGTATACTTTCCAGAGCCATCTACCAATTCGATGACATCCTTATTAAAATAACAACATCCTGTTTTCAAGACTTGGAAAAAATGATTCTGAATTTTGTATGGAACAGAAAACAACCCCTATGGCTAAGACAGTTCTTAGTAATAAAAACAAAGCCGGGGGTATCACCATACCAGATGTTAGACTGTGCTACAAGGCCATAGTGGTTAAGACAGTATGGTACTGGTACAAAAATAGAGACATAGACATTTGGAATCGAATAAAAAACCAGGAAATAAAATCAACAACTTACAACCACCTTATCTTCAACAAACCAAATGAGAATGTGCACTGTGGGAAAGACTCCCTATTCAATAAATGGTACTAGGAGAATTGGATATCCACATATAAAAGACTGAAACTGGACCCACACCTTTCTCCACTCACAAAAATTGATTCAAGATGGATAAAGGACTTAAATTTAAGGTATGAAATGATAAAAATCCTCAAAGAAAGAATAGGAAAAACATTGGAAGATATTGGCCTGGGGAAAGACTTTATGAAGAAGACTGCTAGGGCAATTGCAACAACAGCAAAAATTTAAAAAATGGGATTTAATTAAACTGATAAGCTTCTGTACAGCCAAGGAGACAACAAGCAAAACAAATAGAAAACCTACCCAATGGAAAAGATATTTGCATATTTGAATCAGACAAAAGCTTAATGGCTAGGATCTATACAGAACTTCAATTAATCCACAAGACAAAGCCCAACAATCCCATACATCAGTGGGGAAGAGAGATGAACAGAACCTTCTTTAAAGAAGACAGATGAATGGCTAGCAAACACATGAAAAAATGCTCATCATCCCTAATTATTAGAGCAATGCAAATTAAAACCACCCTGAAGTATCATCTAACCCCAGTGAGAATTGCCCATGTCACAAAATCTCAAAAGTGCAGATGCTGGCACAGATGTGGAGAGAAAGGAACACTTTTACACTGCCGGGGTGACTGCAAACTAATACAACCTTTTTGAAGGAAGTATGGAGAAACCTCAAAGAACTCAACCTAAACTTTCTGTTTGATCCTGCAATCCCATTACTGGGCATCTATCCAGAAAGAAAAAAAACCCTTTATTATGAAGACACTTGTACTAGACTGTTTACTGCAGCTCAATTTACAATCGCTAAAATGTGGAAACAGCCTAAATACCCTTCAACCCCTTCAACCCAGAATGGATTGGCAAGCTGTGGTATATGTGTACCATGGAATACTATTCAGCCATTAAAAAAATGGAGATTTTGCAGCATTTGTACTAACCTGGATGGAGGTGGAACACATTATTCTTAGTGAAGCATCATAAGAATGGAGAAGCGTGAATCCTATGTATTCAACTTTGATATGAGGACAATTAATGATAATTAATGACATGGTTTGGCATGGGGGAAGGGGAGAGCAGAGAAGG
>CAUYRH010163924.1:0-25082 GCA_963574655.1 Perodicticus potto | reverse complement strand
GGGCCCGCCAAACAACAATGGTGGCTGCAACCAAAAAATGGCCGGGCGTTGTGGCGGGTGCCTGTAGTCCCAGCTACTTGGGAGGCGGAGGCAAGAGACTCGCTTGAGCCCAGGAATTGGAGGTTGCTGTGAGCTGTGATGTCATAGCACTCTATCCAGGGTGACAGCTTGAGGCTCTGTCTAAAAAAAAAAAAAAAAAGAGAAAAAAAAAAAAAAGAAAAGAGTATAATTGTCTTACCACAATAAATATGTAGGTGAGGTGATGGATGTGTTAATCAGTTTGATGTGAGCATTTCACATTGTATATCAAATCAGTACACTGAACCCCATAAATGCATCAATGTACACAGTTATGATTCAATTTAAAAAAAAATTTAAAAAGGCTGTTTAATCCATACCCTGGACTTGTCTGGCTTCAGTGAGGCTTATGCAGATGAAACTGAAGTTGGGATTAAAGTAGCTAAAGCCAACAAGTCTGCCTTCCAGGGAACCCTTCTGGATCGCAGGACACTGAGGATGAGGGGGGAGAACATAGTTTCTAGGATTGTACAAATAAAAAGGTGTCAAACATCTTTCCAGAGTAAAATTTTCGGCAATCACAGCTTTCTCACTTCAGAGTGAGGGTAGCAGTGATCACCTCCTTCCCCCTTCTCTACAGGACAAAGTAACAAGTGATCTCTACAACCCTGAAACTTCAGGATACCCCCCTATGGGTTGGGGTCATTGGAACCTTTGTTCAGCTGCCTGTTCTTGACTTTTTTTTCCTTTTGAAAAGGACTTGAATTTTTTTTTCCTTTTCAGGGAAGAAGGTAGGAGTTATAGGGGTGTACTCACTCTGGGTACTCATCAAAGGACCTGACTCAACTTTTATGATTAATAATAAAGCCAGGTTGGAGAAATATTATGTAATCAATGTTGCTATACCTGTCCCTGTGGAGAAAATTCCGTTCTTGCTAAAAACATGCACTAAGTCATAGGTTTTCCTAGAATGACATTGCATTAGCTTCTGCCCTGGGAAAAATGGGCCCAAAGGCTCACACATAAATGTAGGGTCATACTCTCAAAGGTTTCTTGAGAGATGTTAATTTATCAGTTTGGCTTTGGCATGGATTAATTATGTTGCCAGGTTCAACTTAGCTGTGCTGGGCTAAGGTGGACCGGGGACTACCTACACCAGAATCTCATGGGATTCTTGCTCAGTGCAGATTCCTTAGTCCCATCCCAGATTATTAAATTACTATCTCTTGAGGGCAGGCCCTAGAATATGCATTTCAAAAATCTCCCTAGGGTGGCGACTGTGGCTCAAAGGAGTAGGGCGCCAGCCCCATATGCCAGAGGTGGTGGGTTCAAACCCAGCCCCGGCCAAAAACTGCAAAAAAAAAAAAAAAAATAATAATAATAATAATAAAATAAAATAAAAAAACAAAAAAACTCCCTAAGTGATTCTTATATGCATTAAATTTTGAAGCCCAGTAAATTACAATGTTTTTGTCCTAACTTTATAGAGGTAATAGGGAGGGAAAAGAGGTGGAAATCTGGCAAAGTAGTTCATTGCTAGGTGAAAGCCATTTTTACAAAGAGAAAACTCATAAGAACGGCCCAAGGAAAGAGCTAAAGCACATGTTGGTAACGTGTGCTATTTACATTGGAGTAGATGCAAGTGGATGTGAGTTTGTGTTGCAGTACATCTGGCATATATTACATGGGAACTGGGATGTCAATCCTTAAAAGTGTTTGTCCTAGCCCAGTGCCCTGACCATAGCCCTACGGGAGGGTTCTTTGCCTTGTCTCTAGGAGCTCCCTAATAAAGAGGGGGCAGGGGGTGGTCACAGCACCATCACACTGCCAATCCAAAGCCAAGCTGATCAATGTTTCCCCCAAAACTATAGTGTTGTCACCTTCTGTATCATTCCCGTTTGGACTCTTCTAGTATTCCTTCTACCCCGCACAGACACAATCCCTGGGGGAGAAGGGAAAGCAGCATTAAACTTTACAACTTCTCTGATTTTATATCTATGGATATTTAGAAGCCCTGCATTCTTGCAGGGGGGCTTTTAAAGACTGAAATAGAGTATTAGTAACTTAAATTTTACACTAGACTCAATGAATGTGGTCTTGGCATAATAATTCTGAGATGAAAGAAACCTTCAACTTAAAAGCTCATTGCACAGAAACCCAGGGGCAAGATTGCCAGGTATTAGTCAAACATTTTGGCAACTATGATTTCTTTCAAGAAGAAAGAAATTACTCAGACATCCTGACAATTACGATTTCTTTCACAAGTTCTTTCAAATTTGCCCTTCTTTGCTGTTTTCACAGGCACCACTCCATCAAAAAATTTCATCACCCCCTTATTGGCTTTTTGTTGGCACTTTCTTCTATTAATAGTTCCTCCTAAAATCCAAACTCTGTCTCATATGCTTAAAAAAATACTGCTCTATAACTTGGGTACTTCCTTTCATCTACCAAATCCATTCTAAACTTTTAAGAATGGCATTCAAATGCTCCCATATCTTCTGGAATCAGCTTCTGAGTTCCTCTCTAGCTGGGTCTTCTTGGTGTCTCTTTAGTCCCTTGTACCTCTTCCTCATTCTTATTCTCAGCCCCATCACTTTGGAGCTCATACAATTCCCCTTGAAAGGAATGTCATCCCTTCTCTTTTCCATCACTCTACATCTAGTACTGCTTTCAAAAACCACACCGCCCACAGTCTTCCGTGATTCCCCCTAGCTCTTGGTTTGCACTACATAGTCCATTACCTTCATTATATTACATGTATATTCTCTGTTTGTCTTATCTATGATCTGATTGAAATCTCTTCCATGCAGAGACTGTTGTTTTGGCCACTACACATCACGTCTCCTAAATCATCAAACACAGCAACTGCCCAGCAAATATGTGAGTAAATACATAGATCTTGCCACTTTATTATTGTGAGAAGGGGACATCTAGTCAACAGAGACTTCTGGAGTCCTTACAGGTCATTGGATAAACACATCTCATTCAAAATTTTCCATTTTGCAGTTGAGGTAACAGGGTCAGTCTGAGTTCACAGAGCTTGTTAATCAGAGGACTGACTCTAGACTTGGCTACCAGTTCAAATGGTCTTCTTTTAAGAATCCAAAATACAGAAAACACAGTGGGGCATCCAGGAGCTTGAGGTTACATTCTCTTTGCTCCTGCTTCTTTGCACTGCTGGACAGAAGATGGTCCATATGTTTCGACAGTTTCAGCAGTCACTTAACTAATCTGTCCTTTTAAATGAGTTGCTTGGCAGTCTTTATACCTAGCCTGAACCTAAGCCTAAGGCCTCATAGTTTGATACAAGCCAGCACTGTCACAGATCTGCTTAGTTGCACTTTTTCTGGATCATTATTCACAGTGTCTTGTAAAATGGAGTTCAAGTTTGTGGGATGATTTCTCTAAGAATACTTCACTATTTTCAGTAAAAAGGTGTGAAAAGGACACTAAGGCTTTTGTGAAATGAGTTTAAATTCATCCTAGTTCTCAAAGGAGTACTTGCTGCAGATAATAGAGGCACAGTGGTTCATGTTAATAGTATGGGCTCTGGAGTGAGAGGCAGCTGAGTTCCAGAATCTGCACAGCTTTGTGACCCTGTGCAAGTTAATCCACCTTTCCAAGCATCAGTTTCTTTGTTTGTACAATGGAGATAATAATTACTTCCCAGGCTTGTGTGAATTAAATGGACAAAATATTAAACTCAGTTCCTGGTGTATGTAAAGTTAGTGTTCCATAAAGGGAAACTACTCATATTTTCACTTCCAGGTATCTTAGAAACTATTGCAACCACCTTTGCATTTTGTGTCCTTAGCTGCATTGTGAGGGGCCTAGAAATGCAAAGAGAGATGAAGAAAGTAAAATAGGATAGAAGGATATATTTGGATTTTTGGATTACTTTTAGTATTTCAAATAGATGAGATGAAAAGTCACATCATCTTAACCAACCAGGCTGAGTACATAAGTCCTTTTTCTCCTTATCTTTCCTCATAATATACACCATGGTCCTTAGTGGAGATGTTGGGGGTAATGCTGGTGGGCCTCGGTTGCAGGGTCTATTTCTAACTGATCCTTTCATCTTCTCCTGCATGTCTGATTGTCCTCTTTCCATGTTCCATGCCTTGGTCTTCTAATTTCCTAAGTCAGAAAGACTCCTTCACTCTTAGCCCCCTTGTGCACCAGCTCCGGTCAGTTACTCTGACTCCATCCATCTCTTTCCATCTAGGCTTCACTACTCTGGCTGGGGCCATGATTATGTCTCCCCTGAATAGTAGCACTAGCTTTTCCTGCCCTCCTCCTTCAACCATGCTCCATTAGTCATACATAACTCCATATTTCTTCTAAAAAGCAAAACCGATTACCAGCATATTGTTGCTTTAATGAGAACCCTTCAGTAGCTTTTCATTATCATTAGAATATGGTTTTCACAGCCCTCTCTGAGTTGGCTTCTGTGGAGTTGTAGAGTGCCTTTTTCTCTTGCTCCTTTGCTTATATTGGAAACCCTTCCCTGGTTGCCCATTTGTTTGGCTGATTCCTCTTGATCCTTTAGGTTTGCTATGGGCTGAACTGTGTCCTCCCTCCCCAGTTCATATGCTGAAGTTCTGAGCCCCAGTACATCAGAATGTGGCTGTATTTGGATACAGGGTCATTAAAGAGGTAATTAAGTTAAAATGAGGTTATTAGGGGAAACTGTAAGCCAATATGACTGGTGTCCTCACAAGAAGAGGAAATTAGGGCACAAAAGCATAGAGGAATGACCATGTGAAGTCAGAAAGCAGAAGAGAAGCCAAGGAGAGAGGCCTCAGCAGAAATCAATACTGTAACCCCTTCATCTCAGACTTCCGGCCTCTAGAATTGTGAGAAATAAATTTCTGTTGTTTAAGCTACTTAGTCTGTGATCGTTTGTTATGGCAACCCTAGAAAACCAATATAAGGCCTAAACTTATAGGCCTTATAAGTGACTTGATTTCATCACTTCCCCTGGGGCACATCCTCCCCACGCCTTCAACATCTGTGTGCCCCTGTTGGATACACCCTTGGTAGAATGCCATGGCGTCACAGCTCACAGCAACCTCAAGCTCCTGGGCTTAAGTGATTCTCTTGCCTCAGCCCAAGTAGCTAGGACTACAGGTGCCTGCCACAACACCCGGCTATGTTTTGTTGCAGTTGTCATCATTGTCCAGCAGGCCCCAGTGCATGTGGCCGGTGCTGTAACCACTGTGCTGCAGGCACTGAGCCATAATTGTAATTTCTTTATCATAGCTCTTACCATCTATTGGAATTGCCACCACACATTCTTGGCTAATTTTATTAAGCTTCTTTGTAGAGAAGGGGTCTTGCTATGTTGCCCAAGCTGGTCTTAAACTCCTGGCCTCAAGAGATCCTCCTGCCTTGGCCTCCTGAAGTTCTGGGGCTACAGGCCTGAGTCACTCTACCTGGCCTCTTTGGGTTTTATTTTTGGTTTTTCATTTTGTTTTTGATTTTGGCTCTAATCTATTACATTACCCCCTATCTAAACTAAGCTTTATAGGTAGGGACTGTGTCTGTTTTGTTCACCATTTCATACCCAGTCCCTAGCATAGTGTCTTACACATTTTGGGCATTTGATAAATAGTTAAATAAATGAATGAACAAATTGGGGATAATTAAAATCCTGTAGGTTAAATACTACAACTAATACTAACCCAAAGTCAGCTAGACCATAGAGGCCCAGAGTGTAATTTTGAGGCTTTCCCCACAGATTGAGTGCTAGAGATCAGGTTTAAATGAATATTAATCAGGCTACAATTCACAGCACAAATCACAAAAGCATCCTTCTGTTGCTGCTGTGGGTGCACAGCAACCCCAAAGCGAAATAGAGAACAGGAGAGGCATGGCATTGCTAATTGATGGAGACCACTTTATAACTCCACATGGAGGTAAAGATAACTGATTCCAACATGAGAAAAATCAAGTGGTGATGAGTAAAGTCATATTCAGATTTAGCAACAGCAGTAACTCTCTTACCCTTAGCAATCGTAATTCTCCACTCACTATGCCTGGGGCCTGGGCTGTTCCCCCTTCTGAGCACCTTATCTGGCCTGCAAGCCTGTGAGAAGGTGGGGCTGTCAGATTTTTCACTGAAAATAATGAGACAAAGTGGAGTCTGGAGACAGTGGGTGGAGCCCGGAATGATAAAGTCTAAGACAAGTAGTCAGACTAGATTTTTACCCAACAGGTTCTTGATGACTCAGTCTGTGAACCAGGACATTCATCATCTGTTTGCCGTATCCAGGTTACTTTCTGGTTCTGTAGTCAGTTGTGGGGGAACAAGACAATTGTAATATAGTCTCCTCTTTAAATCAGTAATCAGTGTACACATGATTTGCAAAATACTTTTTATTAAGCACATTAATGTCTGAGAATTTTTTTAAAAGGTGAAACATTTCATGGGACTGATAAGAAATTTAATCAGCATAAAAGATTTCTTTGGTTAGCAAGAAAGGTGAACCAGAGACTGAGACACTCTCAGGAGGTGTTTCTTTTATTCTTCTCATTGTTGAAGATCCCTGGTCTTGTTTGTTAAAAACCACTTTATTGAAGTTTAGTGTACTCATAGTAGACAAATCAAAACTTCAATAAATGCTTTTAACTTTTTTTATTTTGAGACAGAGTCTCACTGTGTTGCCCTTGGTAGCGTGCCGAGGTGTCACAAGTCACAGCAACCTCAAACTTTTGGGCTTAAGTGATTCTCTTGCCTCAGCCTCCCAAGTAGCTGGAACTACAGGTACCTACCACAACGCCCAGCTATTTTTTTGTTGTAGTTATCATTGTTGTTTAGCAGGCCTGGGCTGCAATGGAACCTGCCAGCCCAGGTGTATGTGGCTGGCGCCCTAACCACTGAGCCACGGGTGCCAAACCTGCTTTTAACTTTTTTTTTTTTTTGTAGAGACAGAGTCTCACTTTATCGCCCTCGGTAGAGTGCCATGGCGTCACACAGCTCACAGCAACCTCCAGCTCCCGGGCTTAGGCGATTATCTTGTCTCAGCCTCCTCAGTAGCTGGGACTACAGGCACCCGCCACAACGCCCGGCTATTTTTCTGTTTTGCAGTTCGGCCGAGGCCGGGTTTGAACCCGCCACCTTGCGTATATGGGGCTGGCGCCCTACTCGATGAGCCGCAGGCACTGCCCCTGCTTTTAACTTTTTAAATAACATCATTTCTCTGATTATGAGAATATCACATTTACCTTGTAGAAATCTTTGAAAATAAGGAAAGAAAATAATTGCTATTAATAATTCCACTTGTAATTCCACCACCCAGGAATCCCTTTTAAAGTTTCAGAGAGGAAGTTTCTAGCCTTTTCTATAGGCTACATTCAAACAGAAACTTTATGCAATTGTGATTGCATAGTTCATACTGCCTTTATTATTTTTATTGTGAATATTATCACAAACTCTTCCACAACTTGATGTTGAACAGCTGCAAAAGATTTTAAAAATTCATTCATTATTTATTTGTATTTTTTGTATTTTCTTTTTTGTATAGGATTTTATCATGTAATCTTACTCTATTATGGAAACATGGGGCCACAGTAGCGAGAAATACTCAAATGAGAAAAATGGGGTTAGAGGGAGAAAGAGAATTTGTCTCTTTATTTCAGTAGATGGGATGATGAGGGACATAAAAATGTGAAAGCAAGGCATGTAAGAACCTTTGTAAATGCTGAAAAAATAGGTGACTGGATAACATTTCAGGTATTTACCTACATTTTTCTTCTTTTCCTACTTCTCCCTGGTCTTTCCCTCATTCAAGCTAGTGGTCAGTCTGTTCTCATTGTCTCAAAAGAGGGATTTTAGAAAGCAGAAGTCTACAAGACTTTCTGATTTCTATTTTTACGAATTAAATTCTAGAATGGGGAGACTGTAGACAAGACATCTGCCTGAAATCAAAGTGAGACTGGAAAATATTGTCCCACTAAGGGGAAGGGAAGTGATGAATGCACAGAGATCTTTGCAGCCCAGAGCAAAGGAGAGTGATGGCAAAACTCCAAAGAGGAAGTAGCTTTAATCTATGTCCAGGCACAAAGGATCCTTGGTTCATCAGTTGTCCTAAAAGTGATAATAGTCTCCACTGACTTCATATGCCGCACAGGCTCAGGGGACAGACAAGGTAACCAAATGCTGCAGGGCCCTTGACCCATTGTGGGCAAACAGTCTGTACACCCTCAGGGCTCCCTAACAGTGAAAGAATTATGGAGACTGGCATTTTGTAATCCCCTCTCCTTCTAAGAGTAGTTTTAAGACTCCTCATCACCAAGTATGGGTCTAAAAGCAGTTAGCTTCTTTCTCAATTTCCTCTGTACAATTTCTAGACATTCTGCACAGACTGACAGTAAACGTGAGTTCTCAGTGTTTTATTCTCATAGCTGTTAGAACAGTTACATGGTCATCAAGCTAATCAGATCTTGGTTGGAAGGTGGGGGTCTCATGGTCTTAGGTGAACAGGGGGAATCACGAATGCACAGATTCATGATCTGACTCGTACTGTGGAAGAAAGGACTAAGAGGAAGGCGAGGAGAGTGCTTACCTGGAACTCGCTGCTTCATGTAGGTTCGAGTTAGCTATCCTCACCGAGCACAGTTAGTAGAAAACTGATGTTCTTTCACAGCAGAAAAGAGAAGTGAGGTTTTCTGGGGGCTTTCCAGGTGGGAATTTTCAAGTTTAAACAACTACAAGGCAGTGATGCTCAGATGCATGAGGACAATTCTGGGAATCTCTTTGCAGCGAAGGGAGTTGGGAGAGAAGGGTGTGTTAAAATTGGAAAACTCACACATATATTTGGAAGGACAAAAATAACTACTTTAAAAATGATATGTGCTATTTAAAACATGTGAAATCTTTTAAATTCTTATCTAACAGGTATGTAAGTGAATAAAGTTTGAGAAACTGCTTTAGGATGGAAAAGAAGGTGCAAGAAAGTATAAAGCAAGTCTAACACTAGTGTTGGCAAAGTAGGGATAGCCAAATAAATGGATGAATAGCTAAATAGCAGTTTATTCAGCACACAGAGCCATGGAGCAAGAGGGAATTTAGAGAACATATCCAGCCCAGAGGTCAGCAAACTACAGCCCCATAGTCAGATTTAGCCTAGCCACCTCGCTCACTCTCTTTTAGAATAGCCCTTGAGCTAAGAATAGGTTTTACATTTTTAAATAATTGGGGGAAAAAAATCAAAGAAGAATAGTATTTCATGACACGTGGAAACTGTGTACAATTCAAATCTTAGTACTCATAAATAAAGTTTTGTTGGCACATAGCCATGCTTATTTGTTTATATATTACCAGTTGCTGCTTTTATGCTACAAGGAAGGGGTAGTTGCAACAGACAGTGTAAGACCTGCAAATCTGAAAATGTTTATCAGGCATTTTACACAAAAAAATTGCTGACCCTTGATCTAGTCTACCATTTAGGCAAAGAAAGTGAAGCCCTGAAAATGCAATGGATTTGTTCAAGTTCAACAGAACAGTAGAGAGTTCTTAATCTTAATAAAATCCTCCTTTCATTTTATGTATTTTTAGTGATCATTACTATGTCAGCAGTTTTCCTCTTCTTCTGGACCTTTTCTTGCTCCAAAGATCTTTTCTAATAGAATTTTCTAGAGCATAAATATATTTGACAAAGACAGGCTATGTTTTCCCCTGCTTCTAATGCCCTTTTAAAGGATATTAAGCATTGACCTCATCTGTCGAACTAAGGTCTCTTGTGAACTGCATGAAATGTCTTCATAAATTATCTTCTAATTTGTTAGCTAACTATCCATTACCTTTTACGAACTTTATATGCAATAAGATATACTGCCACCAAGTGGCCAATGGCATCTTCGTTATGCTTGCCCCATTAGGCTATGGCTGAATTATTACAGGATCACAGGATTCCATGGTTGCAGGGAAGTGTACTACCCAACTGTTAACAAGAAATCATTGCTTCAGGAGATTATAATGCTGTCAAAAGTTACAAATAGAAACATTTATTTTTTTCAAAGAGAGCATGTATGCTTAGTCACTTTTAAAGCCAGATATAAAGAAATGTAAACTCACAAATACAATTTGGTACTATCTCTAAGGCTCCAATTGTTTTTAATCCTTGATAAGACTGTGTTTAGACTATGTCACAGCTTCCCAACTCTTTCTGTTATTTTCAGTTAAGTACCCTTCAGAGGTGTTTTAAAATAACCTGACCTCAAAAGCCCTCGATACTTGCCGTTACTTATCTTGTTATTAAAAGAGAAGTGGTGGTCTTGTCCGGTGGCTCAGACCTGTCTGTAATCCTAGCAGTCTGGGAGACCAAGGTGGGTGGATTACTTGAGCTCAGGAGTTTGAGACCAGCCTGAGCCAGAGTGAGACCCCCGTCTTTAAAACTAGCCTGGCGTTGTGATGGGCGCCTGTAGTCCCAACTACTTGGGAGGCTGAGGCAAAAGGATCGCTGAAGCCCAAGAGTTTGAGGTTACTGTGAGCTATGATGCCATAGCACTCTACCCAGGATGACAAAGTGAGACTGTCTCCAAAAAATAATTAATTAATAAAAGAGAAGTGGTGGTCTTGGTAATTCCTCTTGTAACCTATCAGGACACAGCCTATCACCTTTACAGCTTTTTCCTTATATCATGTAACAGTGTGTTTATGTCTTTTGCCCATTTTTATATGGGGTTTTTGGTCATTGTTTCCTTTGATTTCTAAAAATAATTTATATATTAGGGATGTTGCCCATTCATTATCTATGATATATATTGCAAATAATTTTTCTCTCAGCAACTTTCCATATGGCTTTGCTTTTGGTGGTTTTTATTTGTGATGTGAAAATTTTTTATCTTTATGTAGTCAAATTTATTAGTATTTTCTTTTACTGAATCTGGATGTGGAGTATTAGTTAAAAAGCCTTTCCACAAGTTATAAAGAAATTTGCCATGTATTTCTTCTAGTATTTATATGATTCAGTTTCATTTTTTATATTAAGATCTCTGATCCATTGGGAGTTTATTCTTGTGTATAGTTTGGGATGTGGATCCAATTTTGTCTTTTGAAAAATGGCTATCAAGTTGTTTTCATTGCTATATATTAACTGGGCATATTTGCACCAGTGGTTTGCTTTTAGATGTCATATGAGTTTCTGGTATCATATTGTAAATTTTCATTTAAACTTAGGCTTGATTCTAGACTTTGTATGCTTTTACACAGATCTGTCTATTCATGTACAATACTAAACTTTCATTATAGAGTTTTTATAATATATGTATATTTCAATATCTGGTAGTGGTACTCTTTTCTAATAGCTCTTCTTTTTCACATTTTTAGAAAAGCTATTCTTGTACATTTCTTTTTTCATATAAACTTTAACATCAATTTACCTGGTTCCAAAAAAGCTTATTGGTATATTTATGGATAATCTTATTTAATTTGTAAATTAACTTGGGAAGAACAGACATTGTTTTAATGTGAAAGATCCTGTTCATAAAGTGTATTTCCATTTGTTCAAGTTTATTTTTTTGTACCTTAGGAGGGTTTTAATATCTTCCTCATATTGATTTTGCACATTTCTTATTAAGTTTATTTTTTAGAATTTATCTTTTTTATTGCTATTGTAAATAGGCCTTTCTCCTCTTTTATCTTCTAACTGAGTATACCTCAAGGCTACTGATTTCTGTATCTTAGATTTGTAATTGCTTTTTTGGTTTTCCTTTGCTTCTCTAAGATTTTGCAGATATTATTATGTCATCTACGAAATGCTAGTTTTACAACTAAAGTATATATTTTATTACATTAAGAAAATATTTCATTCCTATATTCTTTTCTTTTTCTTTTTTGAGACAGAGTTTCGCTCTGTTGCCTTGGATAGAGTGCAGTGGTGTCATCATAACTCACAGCAACCTCAAACTTTTGCCTCAGCCTCCCCAGTAGCTGAGACTGCACATGTCTGCCAAACACTTTGCTAGTTTTTCTATTTTTAGTAGAGATAGGGTCTTTCTCAGGCTGGTCTTGAACTCCTGAGTGCAAGCAATCCACCTACATCTGCCTATAAGTATGCTAGGATTACAGGCATGAGCCACTACTCCCAGCCTTTTCCTATACTCTTGAGTGCTTTTTTGACCTCAGAAATTGGTTTTGGGTTTTGTGAGATACTTTTTTCAGCATTTGTAGAGATCACCAAAGGAAAGTGATTAGAAGGAATTTCTATAAACTGGATGTTAACCATCTCCCTTACTCTCTCATCTCAGGCTTTTCTTGTAATTCAGTTACAGTCCACCAGGTGGTAGTGGATATCCGGGCTGTCATCCACAATGAGATCAAATTAAAATTTTCTATGTAAAGGCCAGTGTAGATTTTTAAATGTATATTTTTCAAATAAAAGTTAAAAATAGTATTTGTATATTTTAATAAAAACTTTACATTATAAAGTTTTATTTTAATACAAATAGAAATCAGTATTGACCAATCATATCTAAAACATTTCTAGAGAGCAAATGATATAAAAGTAATTTTCATTCTATCTCTAGCTAATCCTGTTCTTGCTTCTGGACTGAATAAATTGCTACTACTTAACTCTCTCTGATATTCTCTTGTATGCAGATAGGAAATGGCTGGCATAGCTTCTCAACTTTAGTCAGAGTTGGTAACATACATTTCTTGCAGTTTCTTTATGCTACTGGCCATAAATGTTATGGGGGTTCAGGGAATAATTTTTGTGTCTGCCTTCATTTATGTGTCTATAAGCTTCTATTTATTATATTCAGAGTTTTACTTTTGTCGTTTCTATTGGCAAAATCAAGAAATGAAAATCTGACCTGCTGAGATCAAAAATCCCCATTCCACCAAGTTAGGTATTCTTCAATTAGAGAGCAGTAATTTCCCACTGATTCATAGAAGAACATCATTTTTTTTCCCATAAGCTTTCTGACTGGAAACTTATATAAACTATTTTACATAAGGTGGTAGTTGTCACCAATCTGAGTTGCTATAAATAGTTTTATAAAGAAAGTTGTATGTATACAAAGAGAACATTTTAAAGCCATAATGTAAAGTTGGTTTTTTTGGGTTTTTTGAAGACAATCTTGCTCTGTCATCTAGGCTGGAGTGCAGGGTACAAGAGCAATTATAGCTCACTCTAACCTGGAACTCCTGGGCTCAAGTGATCCTCCCGTCTCAGTATCTCAAGCAGCTGGTAGTATAGGCATGTACTATTATGTATGCCCTGGTAATTTTTTAATTTTTAATTTTTTTTGTAGAGACAAGGTCTTACTATGTTGCCCAGACTGGTCTTCAATTTCTGGCCTCAAGCAATCCTTTCTGTCTCAGCCTCCTAAAGTGCTGGGATTACAAACTCGAGCTATTGTACCTAGCCCCCAAATGTAAAGTTTCTGAGCAAAAGATCAATATACATTTATAAACAGTTTTTCCCCCCAACTTTTGTTACAAAACTTCCAAAACATTCAGAAATTCTTGACAAATTCTCCTATATGCCACTCGTTAAGCAATTACTAGTATTGTGCTGTGTATTTTAATATATATTTGTATCTATACAGTGTGGACATAAAGTTCATGTGCAGTTTAAAATAGTTTAATATAGCAATTGCACATGAATTTTATGTCCACCTGTATTTTTTGTCTGAAACATATAAAAAGAATTGCAGATATTGTGACTATTTACCTCCAAATTGTTCAGCATGCAAAACAAAGAACATTCCCCTACATAACTACAATATTACCCCTAAGAAAAACTAACAGTATTTCCTTAATTTCATCTAAAAACCAGTCCATACTAACATTTTCCAAATTTCCCCCCATTCAAATTTCATATATTACAGTTGGTTCTTAGGGTTTCTTTAGACTCTTATAATTTAGAAAGTCCTTTAAAAATGTGTGTGTGTGTATAATATATATATACTAACTTTTTTTTTTTGAGACAGAGCCTCAAGCTGTCACCCTGGGTAGAATGCTGTGGCATCACAGCTCACAGCAACCTCCAACTCTTGGGCTCAAGTGAGTCTCCTGCCTCTGCCTCCCATGTAGCTGGGACTACAGGCACCCGCCACAACGCTCGGCCAGTTTTTGGTTGCAGCCGTCATTGTTGTTTGGTGGGCCCAGGCTGGATTCGAACCAGCCAGCTCAGGTGTATGTGGCTGGCGCCTTAGCCGCTTGAGCCACAGGCGCTGAGCCAATATACTAACTTTTTTTAAACATGCAATAAAAAACCCCTTCTTTTATTAGAACAGCAGATAACTCAGTCCCCCACTACCACAAATTATGCAGTTGAGTTTCCCATATTTGGGGAAATCTGAGGGGTCAGCATATCCTGAGTGTGATGGATAAGCCTCATCCTGGGAAAACTACCTTTGTGATTATGGTATGTCCCCTGCCAGGTCAGTGTGATACTGTCTTACTCTGTTGCCCCAGGCTAGAGTACCCTGTGGTGTGGTAACTCACAGAAACTTCAAACGCTTGGGCTCAAGAGATCCTCTTGCTTCAGTCTCCCTAGTAGCTGGGACTACAAGCAACTGCCACAAAGCCCAGCTAATTTTTTTATTTTTAGTAGAGATGGTTTCACTCTTGCTCAGGCTGGTATTGAACTGAACTAAAGCAATCCGCCCACCTTGGCATCCCAGAGTCCTAGGATTACAGGTGTGAGGCACTGTACACGGCCATGATACTGACTTATCTTTTTGAGATAGAGCTCACTTTGTTGCCCTTGGTAGAGAGCTCACAGCAACCTCAAACTCTTGGGTTCAAGTGGCCTTAGCCTCCCAAGTAGCTGGGACTACAGGTGCTCCCACCACAATGCCCAACTATTTCTTGGTTGCAGTTGTCATTGTTGTTTTAGCAGGCCCAGGCTGGGCTTGAGCCTGCCAGCCTTGGTGTATGTGGCTGGCGCTCTACTCACTGAGCTACAGGAGCCAAGCCAATACTTCTTGCTAAGACTAGGACAGTTGTCCTATAGAATGTCAATATTTGGATTTGCCTGATTTTCTTTGTAGTGTTATTTAATCCTAAGAGCATATTGTTAATTTTTTTTTTTTTGAGACAAAGTCTCACTCTGTCACCCTGGGTAGAGTGCTGTGGTGTCATCATAGCTCACAGTAACCTCAAACTCTTGGGCTCAAGTGATCCCCTTGCCTCACTACAGGTGTCTGCCACAACACCCAGCTAATTTTTCTATTTTTAGTAGATATGGAGTCTCGCTCTTGCTCAGACTGGTCTTGAACTCCTAAGCTCTAGCAATCCACCTGCCTCGGCCTCCAAACGCACTAGCCACCACACCCAGCCCTATCAAATTAACTTTATGAAAATCAATTCCTATTACTATGTGAAAGTTTTCAGAAGTTGCAGTGGCTTGAACCCATAAAATCTTTGTGGTCTGAAAAAGAACTGATTTTTCTATAGTTCAGGAAGACTTGCAACCATAGAATGTCAGGGCAAGAACCACCCTCCCTCTCCCACTGACACATTAGAGAACTGAGACCTTGAAAGGGTAAGTGTAATGGTGTCTCTCTTACTTCTGCTGCAACAAATTTCCATGAACTTAGTGGTTTAAAAAATACAATTTAGTTGTCTTATAGTTCTGGAGGTCAGAAGTCTAAAATGAATCTTCATGGGTTAAAATCCAGGTATTGGCCAGATTGCATTTCTTTCTGGAAACTCTAAAGGAAAATATATTTCTTGTTTTCTACCTTTTAGAGGCCACCACGTTCATTGCTTATTTATGGTCACTTCCTCCATCTTCAAAGTCAGCAGCATAACATCTTCAAATCTCTCTCTGACTCTGACCCTTCCTCCCTCTTCCATTTATAAGGACCCTTTGATTACTTGGGACTGCCTGAGTAATCCAGGATATTCTCTCTCAAGGTGAGCTAATTAGCAATCTTAAATCCATATGCAATCTAATTTCCTCTTGCCACAAAATATAACATATTCACAAGTACTAAGGTCTAGAGATGTAGACAGCTTTGGGGGCCATTATTTTTCTTACCACAATAAGTGATCTGACAAAGATAATACTGTAAATTACTCATAAGAGTCTTGTAATTACTGCAACTTTATGTTTGTTTCACATTGGAATTGAGTAAAAGGGATCCTATATTGAACCCTGTTCAAGAGAGTTGAATAAAAAGGCATTAAAAGAAATTTGTTACAAAATCACCTTCTTGTAAGCAGGAGGATCCACAAATTGGTCTTGGAATATAGTGCTAATTTGTGTACTTGGTATATCTGAGGTCAAATTGTTTTAATTGCTCATTTTGTTAAGGAAGTTGAGTGTTTTCTTTGACTATAATTAGAAAATCCAAATAACTTTAATTTTATAATTCACTTCTACTTGAAATCTTAAATTCTACTTGTCTTTTATCACTTTAAGGTACAGTAAAAGAATCCAAAAATGTAGGAAGGTCACACATAGCACCTCATGGGTTATCTGCTCAAATAGCACTTGAGAAGGATCATGACATCAACGTCCAGACTGGTTTGGACACTTTACTAAAAGGTGAGTCTCTGCTGTGGTCTTGGGCCCATTCAAAGTCCGCAAGGCCCTCTGGGTGCTGACCTCTTGTTATGATAATTCTCGTAACCAGCAATATTACATAGAAATTTTTGTTTTTATCTGAAATAAGTATTTTTCCTGGATTACACTCATTGAGGTCTCATTACATGTAACCCAGTTTGTTCCACTAATGTTGGTGGGGTTTTTCTAAAGTGGCAAATGAAAATTGTTCAATACCACTGATTAGGTAGGGAAATCTAGTTTATTGGGAAGGGCAAATTAGGAGGTTTTAGTTAATAGAAGTGAAATATTTTATGTTATTGATTTTAGATGATTTATCCAGGTATCACACAAGAGATCAGTTCAGCGTGATAAGAAATTACAGAATCTTGAATATGCAACAAAAAGTTGAGCCAAGAAAATAGCTAGAGTTTAACTAAATGTATCAGAAGATTCTGGTCAACTTTAAAATCTTTACTCTTGGGTCCCTGATTACGAGACCTACTCTTGAAGGATATGATAATGGGAAAGGCCTTGGAGGAAGGTCTGGAAGGAGTTTGGGAGAGGCTTGTCCAGTGGACCCAGGAAGTGATATTGAGGGCATGGTCTCGAATTGGAAATAATAGTTATTAAAGAAAAACTTTATCCAAATACTAGTTAAGATGGTGAGGCAGACTTTATTTAGGACCACCGCAACAGGATCTTTGAATTAAATACAACTCTGATTCAGACCAGGACAAGTGGGAATTTATAACCAAAGAACAGGAAGGGAGCAGTGGGTGGAAGATCACTAAGAGGAAACATCAGACCTGAGGGTTTTCTGGCCACCTGAATTGCTAGGATTATTGTGGCAGGCCAGTTCAGTGTGATAAGATATTGCAGGTGGTCAGACACCTAGGGTGATGGATTTTTCCCTAAAATGACTTAAAAGAAGTCTTTCTCAACCTAGATTTAAAAAGAGCAGAGAGAGAAGCCCCAAACCTAGTTAAGCTGGGACTCAGAGGAATCTGATTAAAAGTTTGGTCAAAGGAGAGTTTTTGTCTCCGTGATTAAACAAGCCCATGAGCTCAAGAACATCTTGGGTTCTTAGCTGTGTTGACTCTCTCACTATACTGAGTGTTTGTGGACCGCATTGCACCACTGATTCTACCCAGTGGCCACTACTACCTGGGAAAGAATCCTGGCAATGGGTATTTAGAGCTTATTCTTCTGTGTGTGCTTAGATTCTGCTCAAGAGGGTGGCCAGAAAGGGCAAACAAACATACATATTGGGGGATGCTTAGAAGTGAGGAGAGTCCATTACCCCCATTAAGGAACCTGTAAGAAAGAGTTCCCTAGCAATGGAGGGGGTCTTCAAAGAACACATGAGACAACCCACAGGCAAAAGACTCAGCTATAGGCTGAGTGCAGTGGCTCACGCCTGTAATCCTAGCACTCTGGAAGGTGGAGCTGGGTGGCCTGCTCGAGAGCAGGAGTTTAAGACCAGCTTGGGCAAGAGTGAGATCCTTTCTCTACTAAAAATAGAAAAACTAGCCAGGTGATGAGGTAGGCACTTGTAGTTTCAGCTACTCAGGAGGCTGAGCTAGGAGAATGACTTGAACCTAAGAGTTTGAGGTTGCTGTGAGCTATGATGCCACAGCACTCCAGCCCGGGGCAACAGAGTGAGACTCTGTCTTAAAAAAAAAAAAAGAGTCTAACTCCTGGCTGCTGGGTGCCCATCATTATGGAGACTTTCCTGCCCAATTTATGTTTCTTCCTCTCTGTGTCCCAACCTTGGAGGGGTTAATGGTACGTGTAGTGAGGAAAGGGCATAGCACAAATGGGTGAAGAGGCCGACTGCACCCTCTTCCCTGACTTCAGACTTGTCCCTATGCAGGAGGCCTGAGCTGAGGAAGGGAAGGAGGCCCAAATGAAACTATGTTCAGAATTCTGACTGTCACATGAAATCATACATTTTAATTACTGATTAGGAACTTGGATGACTTAAAGAATTACTGGAATAGTCATAATCAAGTTTTTTCTGTAGAGGCAGGAGAACTAGCCTCATAAAGCAGATTAGATGGAGAGCAAGAGAAAAAAATGAAGCTGCTTTAGAAGTACATCCCATGAGCTTTGCTTTCTTTCTTTTTATTTTTTATTTTTTTTACAAGAGTGCCTTAGTATGTTTATTGGGACAAAGCAAAGGTATATTTTTGTCTCCTTTCAGGGTCCTTGAATTGCATCAGTTGCATCGAAAACCAGCTCTCGTATCATTTTTTGTTTTCAAAAGTCATAGAGCGTTTTGTGGCTCATCGGAGAGTAAGGCACTAAAAGTTGTCGAAGTATCTCAGCCAAATATTTCAATGATCAGCATTGATAGATTGCATTGCTCCACAAATTCTCTCTCAAGGCCTAACCTGGTTCTGTATCTTACATTTTTTAGGCAATTTCTAGGTACTAGAACAACTGAACTGCCAACTCAAACTTGTATTTTAGTCATAAGAGTGGTAGCTATGAAAGGGCTATTGCTACGTTACCATGGTTGTGGATTTGACGTAGACATTGTTCTTCAGATGGCAGTTTCCGTCATTGGGCACCACTATGCCTGCCAATTTGCTATCAAGAGCAAGATGAGATGTCTAATCTGTCATCACCAGCAGCGATCCTTTGGCTTCCTTTCGCCATCCAATATGATGCTCACAGACGGCCGCCTGAAGCATGGCATCGAAGCCTCCTTCTGGTGTATCTACGTTTCCAGAGATCTTCTGTCTGTGAACTGCTTTCTCAAACTCCGTGATGTTTTCTGTCAAAGACAGCACGTGAATGTACCCATGGGGAGGCATACGGTCTAAATTGTAATCACTGCATTGATTATGAATCCTTTCAGGGTGAATGCTAACGTATGGAGAAACTGTTTTATCAACATATGAACCAAAGCCAAGGTGGAAGTCATGGGAGAAAAATGCCCTTTTTTTAGATAAGTCATTTCCAACAGAATTTAATTTTTCTATATTATTGTGCATTGATGCTGAGACATCCACCAAATAATAAAGATGCACAGGATATTTCTTCAGAGGATGAATTTTCAGCATAAAATTCGCTTCAGCTCCTGGACGCAGCTGGATGGATACTTGTCCTGGTGTCACCTGGGTATTAATTTCGTTTTCAGTTGGTATAATTACTTGTACAGATGGGTATTCTATTGAATCAACTGAGCAGCCTTTGCTTATTAAATTGGAGACTGTATCACAGCGTTCATGTCTTGATCCACCTGAAATAAAAACACATGAGCCGAATCTTTGTTCAGCAATCTTCTTGGCAGTGGCTATCTTGATTTGGCATTCAATCATTCTTCTTTTAGTTAGTTCAGATGATTCAGAGAATTGGATTTCCAATCAACTAATCACTCATGCAAAGCATGCAGATTGAATACTTATTCAGGGTCACTATCTTGTTAGATGCTAAAGATACAGAATCTCTTGAACACACCATCCACATTCTGGACCCAGCACAAGGCACTCTGTGCACGATGCGGCATCTGAAGAGGTACATCTGTTGTCTTCTTGAGGCAAGTCTGGGGCGTTGTCTTTTATACCTTGTATCGGGCAGTCATTGGCTGCGGGTAGCCCCATGGGGGGCAGAGTGAGCTGACCTCCCACGCATCTCTGTGCCTTCTTTTGATGAGCTTTGCTTTCTTGCTCAGTGGGGGTTGGAGGACTGAGACACTGAGCAAGGCCAATAAAGTCGTTTGCTTTATATATATATGTATTTGTTTATAGAGACAGAGTCTCACTTTATCACCCTCGGTAGAGTGCCGTGGCATCACACAGCTCACAGCAACCTCCAACTCTTGGGCTTAGGCGATCCTCTTGTCTCAGCCTTCTGAGTAGCTGGGACTACAGGCGCCTGCCACAGCACCCGGCTATTTTTTTGTTGCAATTTGGCTGGGGCCGGGTTTGAACCTGTCACCCTTCGTATATGGGGCTGGCGCCCTACCCACTGAGCCACAGGTGCCGCCCTGCTTTATGTTTGGTTAAAGTCTACTTACCACATCTGCATAACAGAGAAAGTGATTTGAAAAAGTGTGCTTTGAAGGTTGTACCATCCACCTATATCACAGGTCACTCAATATTGGCTAAGATATGGAGCAATGGGTTAGCATTCTCCATAGACTATCTATTATGAATTTTGATGGATTTAGCTCAAGAGCCTGCAAGTGGCTTCTTCTAATCAGCTGTCCAAAAGAATCTTGATTTTGTTAGTCTTTAAGTCATAGTTAAAATACCTCAGGGGAGGCTATGTTTCTTCTTCCTTCCTTTCTTCCCTTCTTTTCTTTTTCTTTTTTTCAGTGAAGTTATATAACTTTACAAAAGAAAGAACCAAATGAGCAGTAAACTCTATTTTCCTCTCTCATATTCCTTCTTTTTCCATTTCAGTGAAATTTCACTCATGTTATCCTGTCTGGACATCCTATTCTGTGTCCTGCCCTCCCCCTTAACATTAGTTCTAGAACTCGATTATGTGTTTCGACTAGTCCAGATATTTGCATACTAAGGTCTGTGGGCTCACCCACAATGGCACGGTAGCACAGTTTCCTTAGTTGTCAGCTGGGTGTTGGGCGTCTGGCTCGTCTCCTGTTTTTCCCTCACAAGATCTCAGAAGTTGCCAGTGCTCCCTGGGTGAAGCCCTTTCCACAGCATGGCCCAGGCGGGTTCTCTTTTAGCCTGAACATGTTGGTAGTAATTAATTTTGCTGCCTATTGGATTATTTCCTGGTGATTATATGTACATAAAAGTGAAATTACTGGCAAAAGGATCTATTAAGAACTTGTAAACATTTTGCCAGAGGATGATCAAAAAAATTAAACCAGCCAACAATTAGTTCATGGAAGGATAACATTATAATTGAATCAAATGTTGAAAGAGCCGGGAGACTTTTCTTTCTTTTTCTTTTTTTTATTGAATCATATCTGTGTACAATAATTCAATCATGGGGTACAGTGTACGGGCTTCAGATACAGTCAGAGATATTTTCATCAACCTGATTGCGGTAACATTCAAGAGACTTTCTCATTACTTTGTGAGAACAATTTTGATCCGTATTTAGAAGTTGCAACAAGCTTCAGGAACGCCTTCCTCATGTGTTCCAAGGATTCACTTTATGAACCTTCTTGTAAGGATCTTAATTTTATATTAATTTTTCTTTTTTTTTCCTTGTCAGCCCAAATTTTAGCTGCTTGGCAGCCTTCTAAGTTCTTTTTCTGTGAGTAAGTTTGTTTGACTTCCCTTGTGACTGATGGAACGGGTCAAATGGTAGTTGGAATTTCCCTGTGTTTGGTCCTTGATCTTGAGGTTCGAAGAACGAAACCATAGACCATGTGAACAAGCAAAAGGACAGAGTTTATTGAAAGATAAGAGAGACAGATAAGCTAAAGAAGGGGAACAGAGGCTCGGCACCTGTAGCACAGTGGTTATGGTGCCAGCCACATACATCGAGGCTGGCCGGTTTAGGCCTAGCCTGGGCCTGCTAACCAACAATGACAAGTACAACAAAAAATAGCTGGGCATTGTGGCAGGCACCTGTAGTTCCAGCTCCTTGGGAGGCTGAGGCAAGAGAATCGCTTGAGCCCAAGAGTTTGAGGTTGCTGTGAGCTGTGACACGACAGCACTCTACTGAGGATGACATAGTGAGACTTTGTCTCAAAAAAAAAAAAAAAAAAAAAGAAAGAAAGAAGGAGAACAGAATCTCTGGAACAGGAGAGCCCAAGTGGGACTTCTGTCTAGGGGTTTATATACTGCTTTTCCTATCCTGTGGGCAAGGGGGGTTTTGGGAATATATATCTGGAACATGGAACATGTCACATTTGGTCAGGGGCCTTCAGGCAGAAAATAATCCTAAAATAAGCAAAGGAATGGTCCTTGTAGTCCTTGCCCCAGGTGAGGTAGTAGGGTATGTGCTATTAGGGTAAGATACCAATCAGGCTGCTTTTTTTCATGAGCCCAGAGAATGTGACCTGGAAAGGGCCTATTTGTGCTTTAAGATTGGGGTCTGTGATGAGACTGACTTCTGAGCTCACCCAAGCCTAGAAAATGGGGTTCTCTGTCTAGCCCCAAACAGGAAAACCCTGTATCAAAATTAGGGAAATTCTTTTGTGTCTTTTTTTGAGACAGAATATCACTTTGATGCCCTTGGTAGAGTGCTGTCCCATCATAGCTCACAGCAACCTCAGACTCTTGGGCTCAAGTGATTCTCTTGCCTCAGCTTTCCAAGTACCTGGGACTACAGGTGCCTGCCACCATGCCCAGCTGTTTTTAGAGACAGTGTCTAATTTTAGCTCAGGCTGGTTTTGAGCTCCTGAGCTCAAGCAATTCACCTTCCTTGATCTCTCAGAGTGTTAGGATTATAGGCGTGAGCCATTGTGCCTGGCCTGTGTGTCATTTTTTTTTTTTTTTTTTTACTGATTTTCTTTTTACCCTTTAGGTACTTTTTAAACTGTGCACTAAAATAAAATCTTAAGCCCCCCTCAGCTGGCTGAATGAACCCTCTCTTGGCCAAGGAAGTCTTGTTGCCCCTCCAAAAACCCACTTACCTGAGTTGCCAGCCTGAGGAGAAGGGATGTCAGACACACCTAGTCATGCCCTGTCACTTTTAGAGTTATTTTTTATAATAGCAAGATACTAAATCATTAACAAGCCTAAGACCACGTAGGACAAAGCTTAAAGCACTCCTGCAGATCATCAATTTACTTAACAAATCCCTTCCGTCTGAGTCATATGTCCAGTGGCTTGTCTCTGATTAACAGACTCTCTTAACTAACTTGTCCCAGACCTTCAGACAAAGCTTCATTTCTTTAACCAACTGTATTTTTTTTTTTTTTTTTTTTTTTTTTTTTTTTTTTGAGACAGAGCCTCAAGCTGTTGCCCTGGATAGAGTGAGGTGGCGCCATAGCTCACAGCAGCCTCCAAATCCTGGGCTCAAGCAATTCTCCGGCCTCCGCCTCCCAAGTACCTGGGACTACAGGCACCTGCCACAACACCCGGCTATTTTTTGGTTGCAGCCATCATTGTTATTTGGCGGGCCCAGGCTAGATTCAAACCCGCCAGCTCAGATGTATGTGGCTGGTGCCTTAGCCGCCTGAGCCATAGGCGCCAAGCCCTTTAACCAACTGTAAATCAAAGAATGTTTAAACCCACCTGTAACCTGTAATCCCCTACTTCCAGGTATCTTCTCTTTTGGGACCAGATCAATATATTCCTTCCACATATTGATTTACAACTTCATGTGTAATTCCTCTTTCCCTAAAATGTATAAAGCCAAATTGTAACCCAACCATGGGGAGACCAGTTGGTGAAGGCTTCTTGGGAGGGCTCTCTAGGCCATGGTAACACATATGCAGTTTGGAATAAACTTCTTTAAGTTACTTTACAGAGTTTGGGCTCTCGTATGTTGACATAACATTAATTGTTTACTATGTAAAAAATATTAAAATCCACAAAAACAGAGGGTATAGAAAAATGAAGCTTCCTATACCAGTCTTCCACCTTCAACAGCCAGGACTTTCTGCTGTTCTTATCTTTCCAATTGCACGCTTAATTTCCTCCCCATTGTAGTATTTTATGATTTTATTTTATTTTATTTTTTTATTGTTGGGGATTCATTGAGGGTACAAGAAACCATGTTACACTGATTGCACTTGTTGGGTAAAGTCCCTCTTACAATTGTGTTTTGCCCCCAGAAGGTGTGGCACACACCAAGACCCCACCCCCATCGCTCCTTTCCTCTCTCTGCTCTTCCTTTCCCCACCCCTCCCTCATTCTTTCTCTCTCTGCTCTCTCCTTCCCTCACTCCCACCTTGTCATTAATTGTCCTCATATCAAAATAGAGTACATGGGATTCATGCGTCTCCTTTCTTGTGATGCTTTACTAAGAATAATGTGTTCGGGCTCAGCGCCTGTGGCTCAATGGGCTAAGGCGCCAGCCACGTACACCTGAGCTGGCGGGTTCGAATCCAGCCCGAGCCTGCCAAACAACAATGACGGCTGAAACCAAAAAATGGCCGGGTATTGTGGCGGGCACCTGTAGTCCCAGCTACTTGGGAGGCGGAGGCAAGAGACTCACTTGAGCCCAGAAATTGGAGGTTGCTGTGAGCTGCGATGCCACAGCACTCTATCCAGGGTGACAGCTTGAGGCTCTGTCTCAAAAAAAAAAAAAAAAGAATAATGTGTTCGACTTCCATCCAGGTTAATAGAAAGGATGTAAAGTCTCCATTTTTTTTTTTTTTAATGGCTGATTAGTATTCCATAATGTACATATACCACAGTTTGTTAATCCATTCCTGGGTTGGTGGGCATTTAGGCTGTTTCCACATTTTGGCGATTGTAAACTGAGCTGCAATAAACAGTCTAGTGCAAGTGTCCTTATGATAAAAGGATTTTCTTTCTTCTGGGTAGATGCCTAGTAATGGGATTGCAGGATCAAATGGGAGGTCTAGCTTGAGTTCTTTGAGAGTTCTCCATACTTCCTTCCAAAAAGGTTGTATCAGTTTGCAGTCCCACCAGCAGTGTAAAAGTGTTCCCTTCT
>CAUYRH010163923.1:0-12854 GCA_963574655.1 Perodicticus potto | reverse complement strand
ATATCCATAAATCTGTAGCCTTTATGTATACACCAACAATAGCCAAACCAAAAAAACAGTCAAGGACTCTATTCCTTTCACAGTAGTGCCAAAGAAGATGAAATATTTGGGAGTTTACCTAACAAAGGATGTGAAAGATCTCCATAAAGAGAACTATGAACCTTTAAGAAAAGAAATAGCTAAAATGTTAACAAATGGAAAAATATACCATGCTCATGGCTGGGAAGAATCAACATTGTTAAAATGTCTGTACTACCCAAAGCAATATATAATTTTAATGCAATTCCTATCAAAGCTCCATTGTCATATTTTAAAGATCTTGAAAAAACAATACTTCATTTTATATGGAATCAGAAAAAAACCTCAAATAGCCAAGACATTACTCAGAAATAAAAACAAAGCAGGAGGAATCATGCTACCAGACCTGAGACTCTACTGTAAATCGATAGTGATCAAAATAGCATGGTACTGGCATAAAAACAGAGCGGTAGAAGTTAGGAACAGAATAGAGAATCAAGAGATGAATCCAGCTACTTACCGTTACTTGATCTTTGACAAGCCAATTAAAAACATTCAGTGGGGAAAAGACTCCCTCTTTAACAAATGGTGCTGGGTGAACTGGCTGGCAACCTGTAGAAGACTAAAATTGGACCCACACCTGTCACCATTAACTAAGGTAGACTCTCACTGGATTAAAGATTTAAACTTTAGACATTAAACTATCAAAATATTAGAAAAAAGTGCAGGGGAAACTCTTGAAGGAGTTGCCTTGGGTGAACATTTTATTAGGAGGACTCCCCAGGCAATTGAAGCAGTATCAAAAATACACTACTGGGACCTGATCAATCTAAAAAGCTTCTGTACAGCCAAGAACATAGTAAGTATAGCAAGCTGACAGTCCTTAGAATGGGAGAAAATATTTGCAAATTATGCCTCCTACAAAGGTTTAATAACCAGAATACACAGAGAACTCAAACGTATTAGCAAGAAAAGAACAAGTGATCCCATTGCAGGGTGGGTAAAGGACTTGAAGAGAAACTTCTCTAAAGAAGACTGACACAAGGCCTACAGACACATTAAAAAATGCTCACCATCCTTAATCATAAAGAAATGCAAATCAAAACTACTTTGAGATACCACCTAACCCCAGTAAGATTAGCCCACATGACAAAATCCCAAAACCAGAGATGTTGGCGTGGATGTGGAGAAAAGGGAATACTTCTACACTGCTGGTGGGAATGCACACTGATACATTCCTTTTGGAAGGATGTTTGGAGAATACTTAGAGATCTAAAAATAGACCTGCCATTCCATCCTATAATTCCTTTACTAGGTATATACCCAGAAGACTAAAAATGACATTATAACAAAGAAATCTGTACCAGAATGTTCATTGCAGCCCAATTCATAATTGCTAAGTCAAGGAAGAAGCCCAAGTGCCCATTGACCCATGAATGGATTAATAAATTGTGGTACATGTATACCATGGAATACTATGCAGCCTTAAAGAAAGATGGAGACTTTACTTTTTTCATGTTTACATGGATGGAACTGGAACATATTCTTCTTAGCAAAGTATCTCAAGAATGGAAGAAAAAGTATCCAATGTACTCAGCCCTAGTATGAAGCTAATTTAAAGGTTTCATATGAAGGCTATAACCCAACTATAGCACAAGAATATGGGGAAAGGGGCAAGGGAGGGGAGGGGAGGGGGGAGGTTGTGTTGGAGAGAGGGTAATTGGTGGGGCCACACCTATGGTGCATCTTAGAAGGCTACAGGTGAAACTTACTAAGTGCAGAATACAAATGTCTTCATACAATAACTAAGAAAATGCCATGGAGGGTATGTTAAAGAGTTTGATGAAAACACTTCAGATTGTATATGAAACTAGCACATTGTACCCCTTGATTGCACTAATGTACACAGCTATGATTTAATAAAAAAAAGATCTTAAATTAAGAACAATTTCATTAAAATATGAAATTATAATGATTATTTTCTTCTGTCTTCTAAATTTTCTATACTAAATAACTATACACTTTTTCAAGAAAAATGTATAATCAGTAATAAGTAGTAAATACTTGGCAAAACACTAATACTACAAAGTACTAATATTGTGCTGAATCATCTCATTGATATCAAGATCCACTCAAAAGAAGAAACTCAAACTAAAGGTTTAGACATAAGCCTAAAAGGCAAAAGGGAGAAGAAAGTACCTCCACGAGACAATGAGAATGTTGACCACGTACAACAATTACATCATAGGAGAAGGACTTCAAGAGACCATTAGAATAAGAACGTGCTTATAAAGCTGCAAAAGGTGACCTTAATCGTCCAGTCATGTTCTGTTCAGAAGCATTATTTGGCTTTCACCAAATAATGTTTGGTTGCTGTGTATTGTAGCTATGTGATACAGTCATGTTTAAAGGGGTTGTAGCTGTTCATTTTCATCTGCAGTCTCTCCTTTAGGCTGTTATTAAGATTTCACAGAGTTTGCAAAATGTCTGTCCCCTGAGACCTTGCAAAATGAGTGGCAAGCACAAAGATATTTTTGATGCTCAATGTCAGGGAGGATGAGTCACCTAGCTGTGCTGCAGTCCAGAAATACCAAGACCTGTTATTACAATAATAGTTAATAACAAACATGCCAATTATTTGACTTATAGTAACTGTTTCTATACATGAGGTATGCACAATTCTATTTATTGATATATTGAGAGTGGTGGTTGATGACATCACTTGATTAAAATAAACAAGCTGGTACCAGCATTGTACATTATAAAAAATTATTCAATACTGATATTCAGATTTGAATTAGATAGCATGATTTTAGAACCCATGGTTTCCCTATCATAACCTTTCCCTAGTATCACACAAAAATAAACTAGGAAGAAGTACTTGCCAGCCTGACCTCTTTTCTCCATGAGTACACACGTCCTATCTTTATCTAAACCATTTTTACCATTTATTATTTCTATTAATTTATTAATAACTGAGAATTCCAATCTTTTTTAATAGTTTTAAGTACAATATATTTTTTAGAAATCTTCACCTGATCCCTTAACTAAACTCAACTAAATATCATAGCTTGAGACAATGTGAAGCATGCTAGAAAAATTATTTGTGGACTTAGTGCAATTAATTTGGAACCAGAAATAAAGAAACATTATAATAGCCTGTATATATAGTTTCAAAAACTCATAGAATATCTGGTTTGAAAATGGTCGTAAAGGTCAGCTAGTCCAAACATTCACCCAGTGCTTGAATCCTTCTAAAACTCCTCCATTTGTTAGTCTCCAGGTCTTTCTTGAACTGTTCCAGGAAAAAGAATATAAGAATTTGGGAAGCAGTCTATTTGAAATAGGAAGTACTAATTTACATGTACATCTGTATATATAAAATATTACTTCACACATGTTTACTACTCCTTTTATACTTAGTATAGCATATATTACTGGGAACAAGGCTTCCCTGTTTTTTTTTTTTTTTGTTTTTTTTTTACAAGTATTCCTTTTAATAATAATTTGACAGATCTTAGAGGACTCAGAGCTTTTTCTTCTTTGACCTCCAAAATGAAATAATTAAAAGTGGCAAAGACCCTAGTTTCTAGGACATATGCAAGAATATTTTTTTCAAAAGTACTTGAAATGAATCATCATTTTCATCTCTTAAATTTATTCTGACCACCTGTATTTGGTCGAAGCAAGTCAAGGCAAATAGGCAGAGAACTTGGTGCCAAGATCGTGTTCTAAATAAGAAAGACACATGGAAAACTCCCACAATCCTCCAAAAGCTGTATAGCTTAGGAAAACAAGATAACTACTATTAGCTGTTTAGATTTATAGGACAATTCTAAGTTTTCTGTGTCAAAGAAAGTTTCATGAGAAGTGATTTTAGGACTCTTTTGCTTCCAGCTATAAAAAGTGCTTGGCAAATCATCGAGAATAAATGCTTTCCTGTCCTAAAATTTAACTTGATGCAATGACTGCAATCCTCTCATTAGAGAAGCAGAGCTTTGGGGTTTAAAGGCATCTCAGGTTTTAATATCCCTTGGCATCAAGCTCCCAACACAAATCCATTATACCGTAAAGCTTTAGTGAGGAGTGACTGGTCTGGAATGAAACACTGGACAGGCTTTTGACGGATAGCCAGGATCTCAGATGCTAGAAGATACAGAACGGGGAAGAGGGTGATTAGCTAAAGCTCAGGGCTAGCCCTCCCAATGTATATTGCCTTACTTATCCTAAACTTTGATTTATCCTGAAATTCTTCATACAGACCTTCCTCAGGACAAAGCAAAGGCAGCCAAGCACTTTTGTGAAACCAAATGTAACTAACTTTTTTCAAAAATCAAATCTCAGTGGTTAAATCTTGGGAGATGTCAACATAAAACCTATAGCCCATCATTAGTAGCCTTAAGGATGAGCTTCTTCTTGTGTAGCATTACTCTAAGCACACATTAGGTGTTTCATAAAGGTATTTCACTGAGAATAGTTGAAGAGCACAATGATAAAGTGAGTCATTTATCCTACTACTTTGCAGCTTTGAAGAATTAAGTGAGAGTCATTAAGATAATTAATTTCTATCTAAATTTTCACTTTCTAACTTGGCAAAAAAATCAGACATAAAGAACAGACTTCAAAATGACTACATTAAAAGAAACAAATGAGCTGTTTAGTTTACATTCAGTTATGAATATTGTAAATAAATTATTCTTCCAGAAGCTGAAAGCCTTCTGTCATTTAAGTGCTTGTGATAATCAAAAGCAAAGTGGGTTCAATTACTATAAATGAGGAGAAGAAACCAAAAAAATAAAAAAGGGGACTTACTTAATGATAAAGCTCATACCACCATAATGAAAATATATAGGTCTTTCTAGGTTATAAAATCTTAACTGCATTTAAACTTGTAAGCACAGGAAATAAGTAAAATATCAGATAATCTTACATTTCATTGACCTGAAAGGAAAACATAGTTCACAATAATTTATTGTATATTTAAATATAGCTGGAAGATCTAAAATGTTCCCAACACAAAGAAATGATAAATATTTGAAGTGATGGGTATCCTGAACACCATGATTAGATTATTACGTATTGTACATATGTATCAAAATATAACATGTACCCCATAAATATGAGCAATTATTATACATCAATAAAAATAATAAAACAATCCATTAAAATGAGTTTGTTTTGGGGTTTTTTTTTTTTTTTTTTGCAGTTTTTGGCCAGGGCCAGGTTTCGAATGCACCACCTCCAGTATATGGGGTCATCGCCCTACTCCTCTGAGCCACAGGCACTTCCCAAAATGAGTTGGTTTTTGCCTTTATCATTGTCTTATCCCAGAGTCCCCTGAAAATCAGCATTTAAGGCAAAGACTGCCTTGCTTTTGTAGGTTAAGGGCTGCTTTTGTCCTCTACCCTTTCAGAATATTTCTCTTTTGTCCTTTGATATTAGGAGGCCAGATCCCATGGCAGAATATTTTCCTGTTTACCCTTCAGAAGATGCACATACCACTGAGCTTCTCAAACATGTCATTGATTATTATCAGGACATTTCATATTGCCTGAGTGAAGAAGGGTCTTTCTTAAGACCCTCCTGGGGAAAATGAGGAAGTTTGCTGGTCTCACAAAATAAATCCATTCCCATATTCTACCCCCCTAAGCTTTCCTCCCTATGCAGATACTCCTGTATCCTCTCCTTATTCCTGCAGGTCATTATCGTGTCATAACTTCAGAGGCCATGTCAGAATATATTAGAGCAAATTTCAGGTGTTCTTGTCAATATTTTGAATTGACACAAATCACAGGAGAATGAGTACGTTTGAAAATATAATAATGCTGTACTTGTGCCATGGGTATAAAAACATAAGTATAAATATACGTTTATAAATAAATACTTGTATGAGTGAATATTATAAAGGTCATTCATTCCTATAGAATGGTCAAATATTATTCTTAAATAAAATATGATCATTTGTTCACAAACTAGTATCACATTGTTTTGGCTACATGTACAATTGGTTTCACCAAATATTGCTTTGGCATTACTGCTGCAATTCACATTTTCGAAAAAAAATATATAGAAACTTTCCCTTGAAATTACTGCTGAGAACAATGTATTTATATCCTGTAACAAACTCTTCATTAGGACCCTCAATGGAAATAATCTCTTAATGCTTATGTCAGGAAAAGATGGGCTTTTCTTGAACTCAACCTTTAAAACATACAATCATACTGAAAATCTTGCAAATAAGGTTTTCTTTTTGCTTTGGCCAGCGGGAAACTCAGAGCCAAATCTGCATTCTATTTCTAGTGATTTAATGGAATTTTATAATAGGCGTTTCTGTAAATTAATTGTATTTTCTGGTTTTATTTACTAGTCTACTGTTATGTCCTTTCTTGTATTTATCAATTTATATTTTATTTATTGTTACCCTATGAGTATACTAAGTATATTTCCAGTCCTTATGTATACTGAGATGAGCATAAATTCTTCTAATTAAAAACAATTTATGTAGAGAGCTATTGAAATACTACCTTAAATTTTAAATTAAATGGGAGATGAACGTATTGAAAGTGTGTGATACAGTAAAGGTGGTAGAGTATAAACATATACATAGAATGGTAAACTTGAAGAGAAGTTTTATACTGATGGCCAAAAAATGGCTCTGAAGTCATTAATCAATAAAGGATATACTTATTTTAACAATGACAGTGGTGATAAAATTGTCAACATAGTATTAAACTCGTAATATCTCACATTGTTTCAAGTCACAAGAAAGTCTTAAACTGATTTTTGAGACTGATCAGTCTCTACTGAATTTTACTCTACATGTTTCGTTTGCTAACAATTAGGTCAAGAAATTTATCTTTACTTAAAGTGAGTATATTCATGAAAAATGCTAATACTGAGGCCACAGTCTGAATTTATTTAATTTGCTCATCAAAACAATTCAATTTAAAATGGTCAAATGCATAATCCTGGTACATGACAGAATTAAGCATATATTACAACAAATCAAAGTCATTTTAAAAAACCTGTGAAACCAACGTTATAGAAAAATATAATGGGCTAAATTACAAATGTGAAATATTATTAGAAAGGCTTGCCTAGAAATAACAGGTCCTGGTGGAATAGTACCCTATCACCAGTTAGAATACTTTCATGTTTAAGAACTATGGAAATAAAAATTAATAAACAGGATGAGGCAAATAAATATGATTATAACAAGGATTATAAATTAAAGGCAAGGAATATAGAAAACAATATACATATATGTATTATATATATCTAAATATTAGAGCATTATGAATGTTTAAAATCCTGAATCATTTTCCAGGATGATTAAAGAACATACTGATCTTAGAATGGGAGCATTGGACAAAATCTCAGTGTTTATCCCAAGGTAGAGATCAACTTCCTGGAGAAATGATGAACTCAGCACAGTAATTAATCATAGTGCTGAATAAAAAATTACAGTGGCAGTAGCATCTCTATGACCAACTCAGGGGAGGGTGGAGATAAGTTCCTTCAGCAGCTGCTTGCCCAACTAATGGTATTCATTAACAGGGAGGCCAAATATGAAGCCACCCTACAGTCTTGTGTTGAAACTGCTTCCTAAATATTCAGATAAACGTAGACTGAACCAGGCCAACATACAGTAAAAGTGAGGGCACTGATGTCTTTTTGTCTCTGGAAAGAATATTAAAAGAAAAATTTCAGTGAGTCAGATATGAGGAGCTATAGATCCAGGATAGATTAAAGAGTAAATTTAGCCTTTCCCTAGATAAATGTGATTCATGAAAAGATCATGACCATTTGTAGCAGTTTTGACAAAAGAAATAAACTTATAAAATGTAGTAAGTAATATTTTTTCAAATATGTATATATTTGAAATAAACATATAAAAAGTAATAAGTAATATCTTTTCAAATATATATATATGTATATATATCTCAGCATTTGACCAATAGCAGCCATGGAAGCAGTAATTTCATGTAAGTATTCGTCAGCGTCTGGAAGAGGTAGGTTGTAGTGAGGGAGTGGATTCTCGTAACAAAAGATTCTATTAACATTCTTGATCAGTTTAGTTTGCCTATAGCAATAGCATTAAATATTTATAGAGCATTCACCATGTACTAAGACATGTTTTCACTGACACTTGTTCCTTTAGCTATCATAACAAGTCTGTAAAGTAGTTACTATTATCACTTCCATTTTAAAGAGGAGGAAACTGTTGTTCAGGGTGATTAAGCACCTGTCCAATCTCTATACCCAGTAAGAAAGTGGTGGGGCTGGTTTTTAAGTATGGGTTTGACCCAAACACTTGGCCACTTGTGTGGTTAACTTATGTGGATGCTGCCTCTGAAGCCATTCTTCCCTCAGTCCTCCAGGGAGCTGCATTCTCACTCCTCGAAAAACCTTGGTCACATACTAGCTGATCTATTCCAGAACAGAAACTTCTGCATCATTCCAAAGAAATAAGAGATGATTTCCAATTTCATACATGGTGAAGTATCCTTTGACCTTGTTCCCAAGATAACATCTTTTACTTCTCTTCCTTCCATCCTCCCTCATCCTTCTTTGAACTTGAAAATTCAATTTTAGATCAAAAAAGGACCATGGACACTATCTCGTCTAGTTTTCTCATTACTTTAAAATGATAAAACAAGGTCCAAAAGAGCTTAAATAATTTATAGTGGTTGTTAAGTTCTCCCAATGTACAAGCTCCCCATTTAGTCCTTTGCCCATTATGTTCTAGTACCTTCCACCTCCTGTCCCATGTTTTTCCAAGCACCTGATAGAGGAAAAATATCATGAAAATCATATTTTTCAGTCTCAGTAAAGGGAACCTGACCACTGCTGTTTGGATCGCTCTCACATTACAGTGGCCTGAAGGAGGTCTTACCAAGCTTCTCTATTGCAACTGCAGGCTAACTGTGACACTGGACACAAACAGCTCTGAAAACTAATCGCAATTCGCTCTTTGAAGTCAAAGGAAGAAAGCAAACACATGAATATGTCAGACTGGGGATTTAACCTGGAGAAGAAATAAAATGTCCAGACAAAAATAGAAAAGCAAGAAGGAACTTAGGAAATATAAAGGAAAATACCAACTGTATAAATTAGATTAACACCGAGCTCCTCGGTCATTTTTAGGTTTCATGTTTCTGATCCAGCAGACGGTTTTCCTATCAACATTTCCTTCTGCTCCCCACAGCCCTTCTTTCTGGCACCACTAGGGGAAATAATCTATAACCTAATTACTAACTGACATGAAATTATTGAAAAATGGGAAGTTTTATACACACACACACACGCAAACTGTGTCTCTACACTATATAAGTCATGTTAACAATCACGTTGTACCCCAATTATCTTGTGTCATTAAAAATTAAAAACAATTTGAAAATCCCTCAAACCCATAATTCTTTAGACATACTAGAGGCCTCTTGTTGAAATACATAATCCTTCCAATAGTGTTTCTCAGGGTGCCACTGGCATTTTGAGTGAGACAATTATCCCTGGGACAGACGATCTACACATTGCATGATTCTTAACACCTGTGCCTTCTGCCACTAAATCCCAGTAGTTATACTTAGTCATCCTGACAAGCAGAAAACACCCTTAGGCATTTCCAAATCACCCCTGGGATGAGGCAATAATTCCCCAACTGGGACTGAGAACATTACTCTACATCCGGCTCAGAGGAATTATTAACAATATAGATTCATACGTTTTATTCAAGACATATTTATTCAGTGTCTGACATACGTAAGGCCTGTGCTAGTTATTGGCAGGTACATTCGTGAGTCCAAGCAGATAAGGATTTTGCTGTAATGGGCCATGCAAGATAGTGTGAGAGATAGATACTGATTAAATCTTCACACAGATAAACAAATACACACACACAGCTCTGATAATAGCAACAAAGAGACACGTAGTGCTATTAGAGCCTCTAACAGAAGGATTAGATAGATCAGTTAGGGCAGGTTCCCTGAAAAAGTGATGTTGAGCTGAGATCTGAGGCCTAAGCAGATGTTTGCTTGGTGACGAAGAAAGGTAAAACCATTATGGGGAGAGGTAACAGCAAGTGCAAAGCTGCCCTGATGAGACAGGGGATGGTAAGTGTGAGGCTAGTGTGGCTAGACTGACAGAATGATAAGGTGCTTCCTGCGAGATAAGGATATAGAGGTAAGGAAATGCCAGTACACATCTATTTTTGTAGACTAAGTCAATAAGTAGAATTTCTAGGCATAAATAACCAAGTAAAATTTGGTAGAAAGCAGAACGAGGAGGTGTATCACATGAGTTGTAAATTCTCTAGTAGGTGTTATCCTATGGAGTTTGTAATCAAATCAACTTCCATATGAATGGACATTCAGAAAAATATCTTCAGAGGGTAGGAATTGTGTAGAATTTACTCACTCAGCACATTTGATACCATGGAAGATTCTATGGAGTTTGTAATATGTAAGGATCTGTTGGGGAGTGTTGGGGGGGAATCTGGAGCCATCCTGGAAAGGTCAAGTATTAAAGGGGAATTAGAACTGAAGTTAAACTTTAAGAATTGGGTCTCTCTCCCAAATTTTCTTGATTTCTTGTAGTGTTTTTCACTTTTTATATCTGATGGCACACTTATACTTAAATTTCAGTGACATGCTTAAATTGTGTTGATCAAAAAAAAAAAAAAAAGAGAGAGGAAAAAACAGAATATACTTACCGTGCTTTGAATTTCTTTAAAAAATAATTTAATTAATGATCTTTAAAAATTTTCATCATACATCTAAGATCGTCTCACAGAGGCACACCAGTGTCATATGGCACACCAATTGAAACTCACTGCCTTATGGGAACTCTGCCAGTATCTGATCGGGGTTTCATCAGTAAAATGAGGACAATACCCCAGATTTTCTGAGCAGGATTAATCGAAATATCCTGAGGAACAGTGTTTAAAATAATATTTGGTATATCCCAAGTGCACAATTCATACTTGTAACAAAACAAAGTTTCTTCTGCTATACAATAAAGGCTATAATAGCCGACCTGACACTCCAGGGATGTTGTCACAAGGCAGAATGGGAAAAGCTGGTAAAGAAGCACAGCTTATTACTATCATCAGCAAAGTGGCATGAATGCCGTGCTGAATTTCTCGTCCCTTTATGTTTCTGTTGTACAGGCCAATTGCTCTGCCTTTACTCTTACCCCTCAGAAGAGTCATGGTCAGGGGAAGAAGTAATGATAGTATGCAATGTTTTGACCTGATGAAATAATCACTGCTGTGATAAGAAAGTTTAAATGCTAGTAAATGGACGTGCACACAGATATTCTTTAGATACGTTGTATAAAATAAACTATATTATTTAAGGTAAAGTTTGTAACAACCTATGGATTAACATTTTTGTGAAATGTTGAACAACCATGGTTCTTTTTGAAAGTAAATACCATTTATAGCAATTTGTTGACAGTGTGTACCAGTGTACCTGCCAGTGTACCAGTACTTTGGATGTTCACCTCATGTGCCCTCAGCCTACCTCTCAAGGCCTGCAGGTGCAGTGAACAGTTCTTAGTATGCTACTGCCCACCTTGAATGCCTGTTCTCACTCGTTCTCTAGCCAAGGGCTTTCTCTAAAATCATGAGAGTTTACCCAGTCTGCTGTTTGAGAAGCCTAGAAGTCTGGGACTTACCCAGCCCGAGGACTACCCATGATGGTGGAAAGTTGGCAGACAAATATTTCATCTAACTTTGTCCTCTGATGGAGCAATTCTGAAGCACATTCTACATGTTTCTTCAGAGGGTCCTCAATGGGATTTAGCCCGAGTTGCCCACCACAATAACCTTCTTGTTAAACCCTATTAAGGGACTTTTCTCTCCCCTCTCTCTCTTCTCCTATTATCTTTTATGTACTGCTTATAATTATCTCCAAAATGAACTACCTGTACTCACCTTCTTATCTCATGATGTACTTCTGGGAACATTTATGCTTAGACATAGGATTCCTAGACATGCTCAGTTCATAATGCATGATTTACATTTCTAATGACATAATGATGTTTAGTCTGATGATTATGGCTCTGTGCTCTATAGAAAGAGAAAACAGCTATTTTAAAATGTCTCTTAAGGGGAAAAAGTCCAAAATTAAGGATATGTTCCTTAGGAAGGGGGGATATGATCTGTTAGGAATATCAACATTTTGATTTTAATCTGCATTTGAACATGAGGTCACACTAATGCCTACTAACTCTTGAGGGCCATTTACTTTAAAAGCAATGAGTTGAAAAGAGTAAGTAATTTAATTTGATAGATGGCTTTGTGCCAGAATGTGTTTTAACACCTTTTGATCCTGATTGCCTACACTGAAGGTGCTAAGTTTGACTTGCTACATAAAGCCTAGAAGGAGTTAACATTTTATCTGAGTGACTTACACATGACCCCATCCAAGCCTCTTGTAGTACTTCCGATAACGCTCAATTAGGCAGCCCATGTAATATTTTTATTTCTTTACTTTCAGAATGCTATGGGGTACAAACATTTTAGTTATACGCGTTACCTTTGTACAATTTGAGTCAAGGTTATAATTGTGTTGGTTCCCAGATGAACCGAATTCAGTGTGCATTGTACCTGTTAGGTATGAATTTACCCCTCCCCTCCTCCTCCTCCCTTCCCTTTGCATTGCTTTTCATTCTTGTGGTACTTCACTTAGGAGGATGGATTCCAGTTCCACCCAGGTTTTTAGTATTAGTTCACCATTTTTTTATGGCTGAGTAATACTTCACAGTATACATATGCTACATTTTCTTAATCCGTTCATGTATTGATAGGCACTTGGGCTGCTTCCACATCTTTG
>CAUYRH010163917.1:0-12892 GCA_963574655.1 Perodicticus potto | reverse complement strand
GTAGGTGTGATCCCACCCATCGCCCTCCCTCCACCCGTCCGCCCCCCGACCCCCCCCCCCCGTACGATGGGGTTTTTTTGCATTTTTATATTTTGAAAAATAGTGCATTACAATCTTATTTGTCTTGCTGGCTGCTTTGGTATCTCCTTAGATTTTGCTCTAGGGGCAAGTACCGCACACCCTTCACCCTCCCGGCCCTGAGTCTTACGTCCTATTCACACTGGCACCTGCAGGGCGTGGCCTGGGTTCAGCACCTGGATGGCGTATGGAATGTCCGGACTGCTTGTTTGCTGGAGTGATTTATTATACCCTGTCTTACATATGGAGTGTTCTGGAAGAGGGACTCTATAGCTGATTGGCATGAATCATTTCCCTGTCCATGGAAACAGACTTTCCCATGCTTTTCACTGCCCACTGTCTGGGTAAATGAGGCATTTCTGAGGTGATGGCTTTTGTAGATGTGCCTTCCAGGCCTCTGTTTGATTATCCATTTCATTATGATTGCCTTCTCTTACACAAATACTATCTAAATATTATGACAAGAAATAAAAACAAAACAAAAATACTGGGAGATGAAAAAGGCAAACCAACCATCCATTCTTCTCTCTCCAGGATTAAGCATTGAGCAAAAGCATAAAACAATTACGATTTTGCCTAATTGACTGCAGCTGTGCAAACAATCCGGCACACTAGGAGAAAGATGCACTCCTGCCCCCCGCCCCTGAGCATCTCAGGGACATCTTGATAACTGGCTTGGGTTCCTCTTTTGTGCAAGGCAAGGTACGGCTAGACAGAATAAGATCAGGTTCACTGGATGAGAAGGAAAGGGAGAGATCCTTGTGTGAGAGTCAAATGGAAATTGAGCCCTCGGGATTTGATTCTCTTGTGGATTCCATCTCCAGAGGGCCCTTGTCAAGAAGACAAGCTCGTCTGCAGAGCTGCAGCTCACCCTCCCAGGCTTCCTTGACAGGGAGGGGAAGGGAAATTTACACGCCTTGGTTAGTTTGAGTCAGTCACTTTCAATTTGCTGTGATTTCATTTTATCCTTGGAAGGATGTGTGCTTCGTTTTATAGGTAGACAGGGACTTAGAATGGTTAATGTTTGAAAGTTAATTTCTGTAACTAGAAATTAGGAAATTAGGAAATTAGGGGATTTGGACTTCTGTACCTTGACTCCAAGTCCATGGTCTTTTATGATAAGTTGTCACCTGATTACTTGTGGAGCTCCCTGGATTCTGGCTTTTCCCTTTGCTTCCAATCCCCGCTTCCATCTCCTTTAGAAAGGTTTACTTTCTAAACCTCCAACATGCCCCTCCAGTCTCCTGCTCTCAACTGCCCCATTTCATATCCTTATTATCTCCCTTTCTCTCAGCAGTAGCCTCCCTTGATGTATGAGATTCTTCCTCAAAGCCATGGCGGTTTAAAGCTGAGAGAGAACTGGAAAGGACCCTCACAAACGTAGAAGCGAATGAACATTGTTGACTTTGATAAAATCATTAGCACTCCAGAAGAACATTTGGTACCTAAGAAGGTACCCAATAAATACGAGTTAAATGAACATTTAGAAAAATCTACACAAGGATGTTGCCTTTTAATAAGTTGTTTAATACATAATTATATTAATGTCATAAATTAAAATTTTACTATAACTTTTTGTTAATGATTTCTCAGATCCCGGAGTGATATATTACACTTAAGATTTCCTAGTTGTATTTTAGCCCCAGAATCTTAGGTCTTCAACTTTTATATTGTTTATTTTAAAAATACAAGAAAAGTAGATGAGGAGAATAAAGAAAACTTTTTTGGCTCAAAATAAGCTGGGAAGGCTAATGCATCAGAATGTATGTCATCGAATCAGGTACTTAGTATCGTGTAAGGTCAGGGCACCAGACGCAGAGGTCCAAGCTCTGAATTTGGAATCTCAAGTCTTGATTCTACATGAAACACTGATCAGCTCTTTGACCTTGAACAAATTCCTTGTCCTGAGTCTATGTTTTTTCTTATTTTTAAATGAAGTGATCAGGACATCTGATAGGTATCTTAGGTCTTTTTGAACTCTCAAATCATTGGTTCTCTGATAGCGAGGACTCATAATTAGGGAGGGTTTATAGTCTCAGAAGGGGCATATGTCTGCTCTGGAGGGTAATAATGTAAAACAATCTCTTATAAACCTATTCCTCTCATTCATATCACAGAGCTGGGCCAGTGATGGTGGTAGCTGTAAGCACGTCTTCATCCAACGGCCTCCTTGACAGAACCTTGGGTCCTCCACCCTGAGAACATGCTTGTGTGGAAACGTGACTTGCAGACATTGAACTGAACCCAAAGGAATGTTTCAGGTTTGCCCTTGGCAAAGTCCATCTCCCCCTGCTCCCTAATGAAGGATAGGGAGGCCTCACATGGCTCTTCTTGGCCGGTGCCTCCCTCCTTAAACAATGGCTGGACGCATTCTCTAGAAAGAAGAGGAAACATATGGATTGCGTTTCCCCCAAGAACACTGTGGTCTAGGAGTGGATTGGAGGCTGGGTGTCGGGGGTAGAGTGGAAGGCTTTGGCCCAGCACACCCGGGAACTTAGTAAAATCTGGGTCCCATGAGAAGGCATGGGTGAAGATAGGGGTCAACAATTAGCCGTGACCAGGTGCACTTTGAGCTGTGCAGAGGGACAGGACTGGAGAGGACTTTGGACATGGAGGAGGGAGTTGACGTCGTAATGGGAAGCAGAGATAGGAGTCACGCAGGAGCTTCCAAAATAACTTCTGAAGAGTCTTCAAAGGTCTAAATATCGAGGGATTCTTCCTGAGGAAGTCAGGTCTGGCTCTATTCTCAGCCTTGTGCATTGGGAATAAGAGTTGGGGATTTAATTATGTGTAATCAGAACAGCTTAAAACAATGTGAATGAATCCTACTTCTCTTGCCAAATCATGCAGGGCTCATTAAATGTGGAGTGGTGGCAGGGATCTCTCACTGGCTTTGCAGAAACCTCTGAGTTTGGCAACCTGGAGGGCAAGGAAGGGAAGGTGGTGCTGTCTGAGAGTGAGAAGTGCACCTCATTTACGACATCCTCTCATCTGCCTCTGTCTTTGCAACCAACTCTCTGTGCCCATCCACCTCCTGGAGTTCCGGCCATGATACCCAGGCTTACGTGATCACGATCCCTCAGGACTGACAAGCCGTGCAAAGCTCCCTTGTCTCAGGTATGTGATGTCTGGGAATGAAACGTAGCTCTACAATGCATTACTTATTCCAGACACCTGTGAAACTGTCTCTTGACCATGATCCCTGGTGCCTAGTTCTGTCATTGGTCCAGAGTAAAATCCCCAAAACTAAGCAGTTGCCTGTTGGCCTGACTGTATCCTAGTATGCATCAGTCCTGTCCTCCGGGGAAAATACCTGACTTCTATCATATTCTTTACAATAAGTCACGTTAGTGTATTTGTGGCACTGAGAACAATAAATATTCTAAAGTCAGAAGGACATGCCTTATCTCCTTCCTAGGGGTTAGATTCTGCTTGGTGGTGAAATAGATCAGACTTAATCTTGCCCATCTCTCTTTCATTTATTTTGAATTTCTAGCTCCCCTGGGTGAAGGGCTGGGTCTGTTGGCCACAGTCTTCTTCTCCAGCTCCTAAATTTATTTCAGTCTGGCTTTGTATCTTCCTAGTGATAGGAGCCCCTGACCTACTGTGTCATGAATGAACTCAGCATTTTTTAAAATTTATCCAAAGTTTTATTACAAACTTTTTTTATTAAATCATAGCTGTGTACATTAATTCAATCATGAGGTACAATGTGCTGATTTTATATACAATTTGAAATATTTTCATTGAACTGGTTAACATAGCCTTCATGGTATTTTCTTAGTTATTGTGTTCAGACATTTATATTCTGCATTTAATAAGTTTCACCTGTACCCTTCTAAGATGCACCATAGGCGTGGTCCCACCAATTACTCCCTCCACCCATCCTCCCCTCTCCCCTCCTCCCCTCCCTTGCCCCATATTCTTGTGCTGTAATTGGGTTATAGCTTTCATATGAAAGCTATAAATTGGTTTCATAGTAGGACTGAGTACATTCTTGAGATACTTTGCTAAGAAGAATATGTTCCAGCTCCATTCATGTAACATGAAAGAGGTAAAGTCTCCATCTTTCTTTAAGGCTGCATAGTATTCCATGGTGTACATGTACCACAATTTATTAATCCATTCGTGGGTTGATGGGCACTTGGGCTTCTTCCATGACTTAGCAATTATGAATTGGGTTGCAATAAACATTCTGGTACAGATATCTTTGTTATGATGTGATTTTTGGTCTTCTGGATATATACCTAGTAGAGGAATTATAGGATCAAATGGCAGGTCTATTTTTAGATCTCTAAGTAGTCTCCAAACATCTTTCCAAAAGGGGCATATTAGTTTGCATTCCCACCAGCAATATAGAAGTATTCCCTTTTCTCCACATCCATGCCAACATCTCTGGTTTTGGGATTTTGTGATGTGGGCTAATCTTACTGGAGATAGATGACATATCAAAGTAGTTTTGATTTGCATTTCTCTGATGATTAAGGATGATGAGCACATTTTCATGTGTCTGTAGTTCCATGCACCTATCTTCTTCAGAGAAGTTTCTCTTCAAGTCCCTTGCCCATCCTGAGATGGGAACACTTGTTCTTTTCTTGCTAATACGTTTGAGTTCACTGTAGATTCTGGTTATTAAACCTTTGTCGGAGGCATAACCTGCAAATATCTTCTCCCATTCTGAGGGCTGTCTGCTTGCTATACTTACTGTGTTCTTGGCTGTGCAGAAGCTTTTTAGTGTGATCAGGTCCCATTAGTGTATTTTTTATGCTGCTTCAATTGCCCAGGGGGTCCTCCTCATAAAATATTCACCCAGGCCTATTCCTTCAAGAGTTTTCCCTGCACTTTCTTCTAGTATTTTTATAGTTTTATGTCTTAAGTTTAACTCTTTAATCCAGTGAGTCTATCTTAGTTAAAGGTGAAAGGTGTGGGTCCAGTCCTGATGAACTCAGCATTTAAGACTATTCTAGAGTTACATCTCCTGTGGAGTCTTATTCAGGAAAAATGTGTGGCTTCCTCTCACTTGCTTCACACGTCTGTTTTGCATTTATTATATTATAATAAATATAATAAGCTGTAAGCTGCTTGAAAGGGCAGAAACTAGGCATGATTTATAATTGAACATGAGACACTCTCTTTCCAGCCTTCCTTATTTACTAGAGTATATGGCAAGACAAAGGAGCTGAGGAAAATTTCTCGAGTGGATGAAATATTTAGTTCGACACGCCTACTTTTTTTAGAAGAGAAAATGACACTCAAAGAAGTTCAATGATTTAACCAGATCTTCAGTGAACTCATTTAGGGCAAAGTCTATATTTAATTTATCTTTATACTTTCAATGCCCCGCATGGCACCTGGCATATATTAGACAATCAATACAAGTATGGTGTTCGGTTGAACAGGAATTTTGGAGACCACGAAGATAGTTAAGTGGAAGGCTAGGGCTATAAACAAGTATCCTGTCTTTTCAACTCTCAGCCTATAGCAAGATTAAATCATAACCAAGATGCTCAAAATATTTTTTAAAAAAGGTGACATGCCAACATCTCTTAAATTTCGGTCTTGGCAGATTATCTATTTTTCCTTTTTAGCGGATATCCCTCTTTATTGTACTGTTCAAATCATACAACACTTAAAATATGCGGTTGGCTTAACACCAAGCGAACCATTTCCTTTCTTTTTGATAAATATTCCAGATTTCAAAAAAAACCACCTCTAAGTACCCGTTCTACAATGAGACTTGTTCAAGAGAGGACATCTATAAAAAGTAAAGGTTTTTCATGTCTCCCGGATGACTTGGGACTCATGTTTTCTGAAAATACTGGATGTACACAGATGCCAAGAAATTTCTCAAGTGAGCAGAGTTAAATATAATAGTCACGGGTCCTCAAACTGCAAGGGGTATCGGAAAAGAATAATGAATTATTTTGCTATTACCTCCTGTGCACCAGAGGGCTCTGTGCAAATTATGACTGCCTGTGTTTCTCCCTGGAGGCCAACGGCTTAGTTAAGGGATTGGCACTCTTTTTCTGTTAAGGGCAGGCAGGAACTATTTCAGTCTTTGCCCACTACCCAGTCTCTGTTACAGCTACCTAGCTCTGCTGCTGGAGCATGAAAGCAGCCATTGACCATATGTACATGAATATGTGGCTGTGTGTTCATGAACTTTTATTTATGGGTACTGGTTGGGTGCGGTGGCAACTCTGGGAGGCCAAGGTGGGTGGATCACCTGAGCTCAGGAGTTTGAGATCAGCCTGAGCTAGAGCCAGACTCTGTCTCTACTGAAAAAAAAAAAAAAAAAGAAAGAAAAAAGAAACCTAGCCAGGCCTTGTGGTGGAGTTCCAAGTACTTGGGAGACTGAGGCAAGAGGATCATATTGCGCCTAAGAGTTTAAGTTTTCTGTGAGCTATGACACCACAGCACTCTACCCAGGGTGACAGAGTGAGACTCTGTCTCTAAATAAATAAATATTTATAGGCACTGACCTTTGAATTTCGCATGTTTTTCATTTATCACAAAATGGTATTGTTCTTTTGAATTTTAAAACATCATTTAAAAAGGCAAAAGTCCTTCTTAAGCTCACAGGTTATACAAAAACAGGCAGCCCAGATTTGATTTGTGGGCTATAAGTTTGCTGACTCCAGGTCCAGTTAATAATAATAGTAATAGTATGATAATAGTAACTCCCATTTACTCAATCCCTATTGTGTGGCAATCACCATATACATTTTACCACCCCTTTTTCAAATGAGGTTGGAAATCATTCAGAGACAGGTTAGTGTGATCAGTGTCACGAAGCTGGGAAACAGAACTGAGAACCGAGCCCAGATCTGTCAGTCTGAAGCTTCTCACCACATTGCCAAGCTGCCTATTTATTTATTTATTTCATTTCATTTCATTCTATTTTATTTTATTTTTTTGAGTCAGAGTCTCACTATGTCACCCTCAGTTGAGTGCTATAGCATCACAGCTCACAGCAACCTCCAACTCTTAGGCTTAAGCGATCCTCTTGCCTCAGCCTCCCAAGCAGCTGGGACCACAGGCGCCTGCTACGGAAGCTGAGCCTGCCCCTTAATTTAAAGCATGCAGTCTAGACAGCTCTTTTACTGATCAAATTGTGGTTCAGAGCTACAGGCTTTGGGGAAGAGAGCACTCCATTAGCACTCCCAAGTCTTGGTACTAGCCATGCCAATAGCAACTTCCTATGTGACCTTGGGGAAAACTTGGAATTGTCTGAGTCTTAGTTCCCTCCTCTCTAAGATAAAGAGATTAGAGGAGGCCGGTGGTTTTCAAGGGCAATGGCGATTTTGCCCCTCAGGAACATTTGGTAATGTCTGGAGACATTTTTGCCCCCACGTTGTTGTGTCTGACTGGCAGGGTGTGCCCCTGGCCTATGATGGGTAGAGGCCAGAAACTCTGCTAGAAACCTTGCAAAGCGCAGGACAGTCCCTATGACAAAGTATTATCTGATCCAAAATGTCAATCGTGCTTAATTGAGAAACCCTGGATCAGTGGACCAAGAGGGCATTTCTGGGGACCTGAATTTTTTCATTCATTTCACAGAAGCATATTTAATTAAAATCCAAGTCATTTCTCCTCTCTGAATCATAGATTCCTTTTTTTTTCTTGTAAAACGAGAGGATTAAACAATATATTCATAGATATTCTTTCCAGTTTTAAAATATTCAAGCTTAGGATTAACAAGGGAATATTAAAAATAAATGTTGTGCTATTAAATCCAAGATGATATGAATCGTTTTTATATTTTTGTCTTAATAACCAGTGCTGCTCAACTCCCTTATCCCCACAGGGCAAAGTTTGCAAATTTGAAGTCCGTGGGCTGAAGTCAGCTTGCAGACGTGTTTTGTTTGGCCTGTAGGATGTATTAGAACTTTGAGAATTAGTGGCTGATATTTAAAAGACTGGATATTTCCAGTCAACATTCACATTTCCAGCTTTTCTTAAAAAAATCAGAAGACCTAGCCACTCTGGGCTTGATTCTTTTTTTTATTTTTTATTTTTTTTGCAGTTTTTGGCCAGAGCTGGGCTTGAACCCATCACCTCCGGCATATGGGGCTGGCACCATACTCCTTTGAGCCACAGGAGCCGCCCTGGGCTTGATTCTTACATTGCAGTAATTAGCCGAAACTGGGTAAAGCTGTCCCTTCACATGGGGCAAAGCCTCCAGTTCGTCAGCATCCTCAGCTCACAGGTTGGAACTGTTCCTTGCCTCCTTCATTTATTCACATGCCCTTGGTGCTGACCTGGCCCCTGTAGGTACCTCATCTTCCTATCCTGACCTTGACCTCTCAGGGTGCTCACGGAAATGCCCAGAAATGTACACGGTGGGCACTTAAGATTGTGAAATCTTAAAATAAATGAAATAAACATTAAGTTCTACAATTGGGTACAAGTAAAGAAGAGGGTAAAACAGAATGGGAAGAAGTCTTTGCAGCAGCTTGTAAAAAAAAGCCGTAAGAGTTTTAGCAGAAGGTATGAGGCAATGGTGTTCTGAGCCTGCCAACTAGCTAATGTGCTCCCTGGCTCTGTGATCAGGCGTGGAGCACTCTGAAGGGACGCGGGGAGACTGGGTCTTCCCTCTGCTCAGATGCTTCTGAATCCTCATGGTCCTTCTTGGCGATATACTTGAAGTGTGATTTGAACAAAGAGGTGAGCAGCAGATTGGTGAGACAACGTGGAATCTCTTTACGGGAGTGAGATTTGGAGAAGTGGGGGTCATTGATTCTGTAGAAGAGACGAGTCAGGAGGCACAGGAAGGACCTTTTCAGATATTGGCATAGGAGTCATGAGGGGGAGGATCAGTTAAGCAACGTGACCTTCAAGATGTGCCTTAGCCCCCTTTCTGAGCTCCAGGTTTCTTGCTTCTTTTTTTTTTTTTTTTTTGAGACAGGATCTTGCTCTGTTGTTGTGGTGTAGTGGTATGATCATAGTTCACTGTAACCTTGAACTTCTCAGCTCAAGCAGTCCTCTTGCCTCAGCCTCCTGAGTACTAGGACTACAGGAGCACACCATCAATTACTGGCTGATTTTCTAAAATGGTTTTGTAGGGACAGTGTCTTGCTATATTGCCCAGTCTAGTCTGGGCAATACAGCAAGACCTTAAGGGATCCTCCCACTCCCGCCTCCCAAAGTGCTGGAATGAACAGGTGTAAGCCACCACACACAGAGTTTTCTCACTTTTATAACAAAGGGATTTTATTTTTAACTTCTCTCTTTCTACAAACAAAAACTGATCTTGAAGCAAAATGTGTATCTATGTGAGATAATGAATTCAGAGCTGCCTTGATTTATAGGGGATCCAGAGGTTCAGCTGTTTAGCAGTTTCCCCCAGCCCTCTACTTCTCACATCTGAGAGAGCTCTCCAGAGCCTCTGAGACTCTGCAGCGTGCAGTTTGAAAAACTCTGATCTAGATTTCTAAGATCACTTCTCATTCCCAAACCTTCATTTTCTACAGCCTATGTTTCTGGCTGTGAAACATCAAGGAGGGTTTTTGCAGTAGCTTGATGGTGAGTGGGGCCATCAAAGGCAGAGCGGGTGGGAGATGGATAGTCCCAGAGGACGGAGTAGCAAGAATCACCAAGAACGGAGAACTGCTGAGTTTGGCTGAAACCCACTTTGCCTGAAGTGAGTCAGTGGCCCTTATGACAATTGTCTAGTAAGAAATGCAGATGGCAGTTTGGTCTTTGTTTCTTTGGAAACTTTGAAGGCTGGCTCAAGTTGATGCTGAGATTTTCTCTTTCACATCTAGTTCACCCTACTCCCCAGACCCCATCGTACCACATAATTTGAGGATTATGCCAGTGTTGGAGGTGGGCCCTGCAGGGGTGCCCAGCTTGCAGCCCGTGGACCACATGCACATTATTTGAGGACTGTTTTGCTTATCTGTGGTGTTGGATATTGTGAAAAGTATGCAAGGACCTTTTTCTTGCTCATTGGCTTTCGATAGCCTTTGTGTATTGAAGGTGTGGCCGAAGACAAGTCTTTTTCCTTCCAATGTGTGCAGAAAAGAAAAAAGGTTTCCACCCCTGGAAACAGTCCCAGGATCCCTCTTTCTAGACAGCGCTTGGTTCAGGAACCCAGGCCTTGGGAGCTAATTGATGTGCTTAATGGCCCTGCAGAGGCCGGTCAGGGACCAACCCGGCAGCCAGCATGGGCAATGAAAACAGCTGCTGACCCTTTTAGGAAAAGTTTCTTCATTTATAAGAGAAATCCAGATGAAGAGGCAGTTTATTTCTTCCTCCTGCTACTGGAATCTGGTCACATGTGCACACGAGGCCTGGAGTCGCTAGCCATTTTTGCAGCAGCCTGAAGCTGGACCACGGAGGAAGGCTGAGTCGGGAGAACTTTGGTGGCGTGGAGCCCGAACCCCGGAACTGAGTCTGAATTGAGATCGCTGCCCTTCTGGGCCTTTGGGTATGTAAACCAATAACTTCCTTTCCTTATTATTGTATTGTAATTTGGTTTTTCTTCTTCTTTAAGCTCGGTGAACTCATCCAAGCCAGAAAGGTTTCCTTCCAGTGACCCCAGTGATTTGTGTGGGGGAGGCAGGGAGGCCCACGGAAGGGCGTCCAGCCACCTCTTCTGTCCACCCCAGTCTCGTGGCCTCAGCGGCCTCTCAAATCCCTGATTGCCCACTGGACTCCACCTACTGTAGCTGTCCGACTCTGTGCTAACCCGTGGAGTTGAACTTCCTCAGGCTGACCAGCCCTGCAGCTGAAATCCCTGATGTCTCCCAGCACATCTAGACTCAAGGAAGACCCAGCTGCAGCCGTGAGATCCGGCTTCCCCAGCTGCTGCTGCAGGGCTGCGGGGTACAGCTCAAGAGTGTGGGAGACTTCAATCTCTGGAAGGTAAACGTGGAGCAATGGCATGCCAGAGATGTAAGAGATCTGGCGAAGAAACTTCCTCTCCCTTCCTCCCTCCCAAGACTGAACCAAGGGAGCATCTTCCTCCCTGAAAAGCCCATTTGGAAATAGCTCATCTAGCTGGATGGATTCCCCTGCTGACAGGTAGCACCAGCCTCACGTTCCTTCTTTAATTACCTCACCTCCCTTTCTGCTCAGTTTTGCAGCTGTAAGATTATACTTCCTAAATAAAGCATTAGCACTTAATCCTTACTTCAGGCTCTGTTCCTAGGAAAAGCATTTAAGGAAAATATCAAAAAGAAATAAATTGTGGAGAGTTTAGACTATTGCCTGGTTTTAGTATTTAGAAAATCGGATCTTCTGTGGAGAACAATAATCCAGGTGGAAGGCACCCCATACTGTTTAGAGCTTAAACATGTACATGTTTACCTCCCGGCTCTGTTCTTTAGTAACTGTATGATCTTGTTCAAGTTCAAGTCCTCTTACCTTCACTTTCCTCATTTGTAAATAATGACAATCTCACTAACCAAATAGGGTTATTATGAAGATTAAAGATGATAATGTATATAAAAATGTATCACAGGGGTTCTCAACCTTAGCACTATTGACATTTTGGGCCAGATAACAGTTTTGTGGGGGGCTGCACTGTGCATTGTAGCATGCTTACCAGGGTCTCTGGCCTCTACTCATGAGATGTGAGTAACCTCACCCAGCTGTGGCAATCAAAAATGTCTGCACATAGTCCCATCGAGGCATAATTTTGCCTAGTTGATAAAAAACGGACTTATCCTTAGCTGACACTGAATGTTGTACCGATCAGTGAGGCCATCATAGACCTTCCAGCCCAGCTAGTTCTCCCACTCAATACACCCGTATGAATGAGATTCCCCTAAACCACCAGAAGAACCACCTAGCCAAAATGTAAAATTGTGAGGATTGTTAAGAAACCATGAATTACTGCCATTTTAAGCCACTAACTCTTGGTGGACTTGTTAACACAGCTAGAAAAGTGAAACAAATTGATAACAAGAAATGTGATGCTACCATAACAAAAACCTCAACTACAGAGGTGCCCAAAACATATACGTATTTTAAAAAATGAAAACACTGCATTAAAGTTGTAAAACTCACCATGTACTGATAACATTTGTTGTCTTTTATCTGTTTGTAAACTGTTAATACAGTTTTTTCCTTTCTTAAATCGTATATCCATTTTTTTTTTTTTGGCACCTTGTGTGGCATTGGCTTTGGAACTAGGAGGTAGACAGGCTGGAAAGAGAAGATAAAAGAGAGGTTAGGGGAGCAGAAGAGAAATTTCTATTGAAGGCAAAGAAAGAAAGGGCAACCCTTGTATAGACTGTAGTAATTTAGAAGATAGAAAATGTACCTGAGGGATCCATTGGTTCTGTCTAAAAAGATATTAAAGAAGAAGGATAAAAACACCAAGTGGGATCTTTTACAGTCTGAGAAGAGAGATGAGCCAATGACAAAACTGTAGCATTTGCAAACAGAATTTGGAGAAAATATAAAGGAATAAGGATTTATGTGCCAGGTTGGAAAATACATAAAATATATTTCATGTCTCTCCAGTTGGCAAAATATTATCAAAGTAAAAAATGGCCTCAGAGCGAAGATCAAATCGAATCAGAGGTGTGGCTATAATAACTTTTGTTAAGATTTTATAAGAAGGCCGAATGTGAGGAGGACTCCCCAGGCAAATGAAGCAGTACCAAAAATACACTACTGGGACCTGATCAAACTAAAAAGCTTCTGCACTGCTAAGAACACGTAAGTGTAGCAGGCAGACAGCCCTCAGAATGGGAGAAAATATTCGCAGGTTATGCCTCAGACAAAGGTTTAATAACCAGAATATACAGAGAACTCAAGCGTATTGGCAACAAAAGGGCAAGTGATCCCATCTCAGGGTGGG
>CAUYRH010163915.1:0-10050 GCA_963574655.1 Perodicticus potto | reverse complement strand
TTTGTGTTTACATGGATGGAGCTGGAACATATTCTTCTTAGCAAAGTATCTCAAGAATGGAAGAAAAAGTATCCAATATACTCAGCCCTACTATGAAGCTAATCTATAGCTTTCATATGAAGGCTAAAACCCAGTTATAGCACAAGAAATGGAGAAAGAGGCAAGGGAGGGGAGGGGAGGGGGGAGGATGGGGGAGGGAGGGTGATTGATGGGATCACACTTACGGTGCATCTTACAAGGATACAAGTGAAAATTACTAAAAGTAGAATATAAATGTCTTCATATAGTGATTTAAAGGCCATGAAGGCTGTGTTAAATAGTTTAATGAAAATATTTTAGATTGTATATAAAATCAGCACATTGTGCCCCATGATTGCACCAATGTACACAATTATGATTTAATAAAAATTAAAAAAAAATTACATTTATTCCTAATCTGTAGGATAAAATACTATTTGCACAAACCTACAGCAGAGTAGCAGAAATATCGCTGCTTAAAATTGCATTTAACATCTGTTTAGTCAATTGGGTTTTGTGAATAATAGCTGGACAGTACTCTCTGTATTCTTCCTGCATATAGGAACAAGAGTGTAAGCTAAGAAACCATAGTGTCATGTGTAGAAATATGCCCTCTCCTCCCAGAACCTTAATATAAGCCTATCTCCACTTCATCTGTGGCCCTCTTTACCTGCTCCCCACCCTTAAGTGCCAGCCGTCCCCAAACAACTCTCAGAAGCAGATGAGTACTGTCAGACTCGCTGGTAGATTTGAAAACTAAGATCTAATCTAGGGTTAGATAGTAAATTAGTAACAAAACCACTCAAAATCTCAGGGTTGTTTTTTTTCCTTACCATTCATAAATCTTTCCTCCATATCAGAAGATAGCAAACTTTCATCATAGAATGCCATGTGGTAAATATTTTAGGCTTTGTGGCCCTTAGAGAGGCTCTAAGACTGCCAGATTTAGCATAGAAAAATAGAAACACCATCTTAAATTCGAGCTTCAAATAAGTAACAAATAATTTTTTACTAAATGCATGTCCCTTTCAATATTCATTGTTTATCTGAAATTCAAATTTAACTAGACTTCCTATATTTTATCTGGCAACCCTATTTCTGTTACAGTCACTTAATTCTACCATTTCCTGCAAAAGCAGCCACAGACAACACATAAATGAACACATGTGGCTATGTTCCAATAAAGCTTTATTGACAAAAACAGATAGCAGGGCTTATTTGGATAGGGAAGCTGTGGTTTCCTGACATCTACTCCACATTATCGATTTTGTCTTTACTAACAAGTAGCCTAAATAAAGGAAAAATAAACCTTATATTATTGTTGACTTAAATGGTCTATAAGTTTGACTTATAGTCCATTTAACAAACAAACTTAAAATGTCATAGCTTTTGCTGAGGGTGCAATGGGCTCAATTTATCACATATAATATATATATATATATTATTTTTTTTTTTTCCTGAGACAGAGTCTTAATATGCCATCCTCGGTAGTTGCTGTGGTGTGACAGCTCACAACAACCCCAAATTTGTGGGCTTAAGCGATTCTCTTGCCTTCCAAGAGATTCTCAGTCTCCCAAGTAGCTGGGACTACAGGCACCCGCCACACCGCAAGGCTATTTTGTTGTTGTTGTTGCAGTTGTCATTATTGTTTAGCAGGCCTGGACCAGGTTCAAACCCACCAGCCTGGGTGTATATGGCCGGCGCCATACCCGCTGAGCTATGGGTGCTGCCAATTTATCATATTATAATAGTAAAACAATTCAGAGTTCCTTGAGTCTTCTAATTTTGCACATTCTAGAACTGACATTCAGAGTGGCACACACAGAGGTCACACACTAACTGGTGGCAAAGTAAGGCTACTGTTTGGAGATCGCCAATCATTTAACTATTACTTAAATATTATTGTCATTGTGATTATTACATAGGGACTCTACTGTATTATGAAAACACTGAAATCTCTGTGGCTACAATGTGTTGCCTAGGCTTTATAAAACCCATATTCCTCACCTCCCAAAATTTGGAGAATAAAACAAAATAGGCATGTAGGAAAAATCAGGAAGTGGTTTGTTCAGTTCCTTGCCTCCTGAAATCCCCTTCAGATCCTCTGCCCTAGCTGCTTACACCCATTAATGCCTATTCTGGTCCTAGGAGTCATTATTGCCCAACAATGGATAAATGTCCTCCCAATAACTAAATATTCTTTCAGATGCAATCACAATTGAGGAGTCTTTTTTATATATTTATTTATTTATTGAAACAGAGTCTCACTTCGTCACCCTCGGTAGAGTGCTATGGCATCATCATAACTCACAGCAACCTCAAACTCTCAGGCTCAAGTGATCCTCTTGCTTCGGCCTCCTGAGTGGATGGGACTACAGGTGCCCACGACAATGTCAGGCTATAGTTTTTTTCTCTCTTGATCATGCTGGTCTCAAACTCCTCAGCTCAAGTTTCCTCTATACTTTGTCCTCCCAGAGTGCTAAGATTACAGGCATGAGCCACTGCACCTGGCCTGAGGAGTCATTCTTTCTAACAAATAAATCAGAATTTAATCTGGCTCATCACTGCAGAGCACACCAAAAGTAAAAAGCTTATAAAAGAGTAAAGGATCAAAGCATGAACAGCATCACATGGACAGAAAAGGTGTGGTAAACAGCCACTATTGCACTATTTTATGGAACAAAAATAGAGACTGTTTATAGATGGACTTTTTAAGGAAGTTTGTAGAAATAAGCTCAGAGATTTCTGGAAACTGTAATGGTGCCCTGAAAGAACAAAGTAACATCCCAGGATAGTGTGTGCCAAGAGCAGTATGGGACACATGGAAGAAAACCAGAAGAATCCAGGGAAATACAAAGGAGAACCAGAATAAATGCAACTCTCTCAGCTAAGGGCATGTTGTGAGTTTACGAACAAGGAAAAACCTGAGATTATTATATAGGGACTCTACTGTAAATCACTTAGAGCCTGTGATGAATATATCTGTGTTCTCTCTAAAGGAATGCATGAGTGTATGTCTTTATACATTCTCATTTAAGACATAAGTTAATGCATTCTCAACTAGCTCTCTGATGCCTTCATTACATCCTAAGTTAAAGGACCTCATCCAGGTACCACTTTATAGAAAGGTGGATTGTCTGGACCCTACATGACTATTACAGTCAAAATTACTGCTGCTCGGGAATAATAAAATCAACAGTAGCCTTACGAAATTTAAAAACCTGATTTCTGACTAGACATATTTTCTTCACTGTATTTGGTATTGCAAATGACATGGCACTATAAACGTGCCCAATATGTATTATGGATTGGAAATGTCATTTTGCATTTGGCTTTAGTTTCTCCTTCTCTTCCTGTGCGGAAGATTCCTATCGTTTTCTCTCCCCACCATTCAAGCACTCTTTATATTTAGAGAAAATTCCAAGATAGGTGAGAGGCACCTCTCACTGCAGATGCAAACGGGAAAGTAATGTAATGTTATCTGTTTCTTTACAGCTAGATATGGAGTCAGTCACTACCACCCTCTGCCCCCTCCAACCATGATAAATGGTGCATTCAAGGCTTCCAGGATGCGTGTGTGGGACATGCCCAGAGGCACACAGGTAATCTGGGAATGCCGGGTATGAAGTGAATCACACATCTCAAACTCTACTGACAATTGCCAAATTTCACTCCAGGTTCTTCTTGATCATTACATGCTGGCCACATTATGGAAGAGTTCTTGTTTGCCCTACATTTTCACCAATGTGTGGAGTCATCAGATGTTTTCATTTTTTCTGATTTAGTAAGTGTGAAACGAATTATCATTGCCTTCATTTGCATTTATCTACTAGTGAAGTAGAGCATCTCTTCAAATGTTAATTGGCTATTTCACTTTATTCCTCTGTGAATTGCCCATTTCTGCTTTTGGTTATTTTTCACTAAAATGGAATTGTTTTTACAGTGACTTCAAAGTTTATTTCCATATTCTGAAAACCAACTCTTGGTTATATACTTTGCATATGAATTCTGTCATCTGGGGCTTGCATTTTTGTCATTGTGGGGTCTATTGTTTACCTTGGGATGCCCACTGTCATGCAGAAGCTTATACATTTAGAAAAATTTTATCCATATTTTCTTTCAAGATTTAGTTTGCTATAACTTCTTTTAAACATCTTTTCTGACCCTGACATCACAAGAGACTCTCTGATGTTTCTTCCAAAGTTTCACAGTTTTGCTTTTCACACTTAGATCTTTCAAGCACCTGGGATTTATTTTTGTATGTGGTATGAGACAGGGACCTAATTGCATCCTTTCCCATCTCTCTGCATAATTGTTCCAAGACTCTTGACTGGATAGTTCTTTCCCCATCTGAAATGTAATGCTGTCTATTATACTATACATATAGTTTCCACATATATGGGGATTTTTTTTGTGTGCTTCTGGTTTTTTGGAGGGGGACTGGGTAGCTTGCTAACTTATTTATTCTCTTGATGTTTATGTTTCCTCCTATGTCAATAACACAAGAGTCTATTTAAATATTATTAAAGCTCTATAGTTAGTTTGTATGTTTTGTAGGATAAGCTTCACTCATTATTTTTTAATTGTTTCTGCTATTCTAGGACTTTATTTACAAATTTACTATTTCCATCTCTTTCCGCTGTTCCTTTTTTGTAATTCTTTGTAAATCAGAATTTGACTCATTCTCCCAGGTCAAATGCCAGTTTCTCCAAAAAGCATCCCCTGATTGTCCTAAGTTGAAGGGATCTCTTTTCTAAACTTCCCCATCACTCCATCTGTATTTTGCTTTCACTTTTCACCCAACAATAGCACATAGCTCTTTGAGGACAAAATGTTTAACTCATCAGGTCTTTGGAATTTCTAGTACAGTGCCTTTTATACAAAAGTTACTGATTTATTATTGATTTATAGTTAAATTCCAAAAGGTATCTTGTCATTAAATTTTTATTATGTATTAATGCAGTAATCTCATCAGGGTTATTTTAACATCTGTGAATCATTTTTTATCTGTATACAGTGAACACTTTTTCTCATAATTCACATTTCATTTTCCCTTTCTCCATTTAGCTATATTTGCTTCAAGTACTTAACTAACCCTTAACCAGTTCATTTAATACCAGGGAAGTTGGCACTATTCCCAGCTTTGAAAGAAAGAAGAGCCCAAGTTTTCCAAACAAACCAAAGTATATCTTTCCCTGATAACTACTGTTGCTCTACGAATGGATGTAAGACCAAGTTGGTTCAATCAGATAGAATTAAAAAACTGTAATTCTATGGTCAGGGGATAGTTTCTCAAACTTTCTCTCTGTCTCTTTCTTGGTCTCCCCTACAAACTACTTGTGAGCAATGAAACATAAAGTCTATTGGTGCATAACAATTAGCCCAAAACTCAGTGGCTTAAAAAAATATGGTAGAAACTCTGTAAGTTGACTACACAAGGGACTGTAACAGACTGTCAACATACAGAGGTGGTTAACATAAGGAGCTAGGTCTACTGTACTGCCAGGTACATGTGGTGCATGTCCAGTCTGTGAAAGTTACATCAACTTACAGAGGTGGTCAATGTAAGGAGGCAGTGAGCCATGGAGGTTCTGCTGTATTTATCATGTCTTAGAGTTTCTGTGAGTCAGGAATTCAGCAGATCATAGCAAGATGTTTTCTCTCTTCTCTTTGGTATCTGAGACCTCAAGTGGAAGATGCTAAAGCTGAAAGTTAGACTCAATTAAAAGCTCATTCCCTCTTGTCATTGATTCTGCTGCCAGTTGGAACACCTGCATGTGGCCTCTTTATGCAGCCTGGGTTTACTCACACCCACATCGTGTTTTTCCTTACCCACATGTTGGCTAGGTTCCAAAGGCAAGAATCCCCAAAGGTGGTCCACTTATATCAACAATCAAAGATGAACCAAAAACCAAGTGGACTCTGAACAGAAGGATGGTGAAAACTTTGTCTTGATCTCATCTAACCTATAAATCAGCCAACCCTATGGTCTGTCCTACTACTAAACTTCCTATAGGAAATAATATATTTAAACTAACTTGAGCTGGGCTTTCTGTCATCCACATTCAAAATCAGCTTAATTAACATACTACATTTCAACTGTAAGGAACAGGCTAACAGGAGAAATTGTGAGGAACGGGGGACTAGAAGTCAAACTAAGGATGATGCCATAAGAAATCTGGATCTTTGGGGGAAGGGCAAGATGGCCTACTGGAAGCAGTTTCCAAAAGAGGCTCCTGTCCAAAAGGAAAGATAACCTCCAGAAACTGCCCAATTGAGCTGAAGACTAGGAGCCTAGCCGAGAGAGAGAGAAGTGATAACTGCAGGTCACCCCTGAGGCAAGCTGCAACTTCAAGAAACCAAGCTTCAGGCAGAAAAACTGAACTAAAGTTTTCCGCCATTCTGAACTTCCAGGACACCCTTCCCCCCTTACCTGATGCACCAGAAGCCTGACCTCTGCTGAAACTGAGGGAAGAGGACTTGAGCAGCGCCCACCCTCCCTATCTGCTGGACAGGGCGGCCAGCCAGGTAAGAGACTCCAGGGCCCCACCAAGCCCCGCCAGTGCCCAGGCCAGGAACTCTGTTGGGACCCCCTCGCGCCCGATTGGCACCCTGCCAGGCCTTGGCCCACCCGCCAGCAGCAGTCAGGAAGTCCACCGGGACTCCATGAGGGTCATATTCATGCTCCATCAGGCCTCCGCTGCAACCTGCAGTGGCCGGGAACTCCATCGGGAACCCAGCGCCCCCGATGGCAACCCACCAGGCCTTGGCCCACAGCCAGCAGCAGCCAGGAAGTCTGTTGGGACTCCTGTGTGGTGCCGATATGTGCCCCGCCAGGCCTCGGCCTGCTGCCCGCAGGAATCACCCCCCCAACTCTGATCCATGCCCCAAGCCCACCACCCACAGTAGCCAGGAACTCCACTCCACCAGGACACCTGTGTGGCCCTGATTAGCACCCCACCAGGCATTGGCACACCACCAGCAGAGGCCAGGAACTCAGCCAAGACTCCCACATGGCCCCCCCCTTGGCACCCCGCCAGGCTTGGCCTGCTGCCAGCAGCAGCCAGGAAGTCCGCTGGGACTCCCACCTGGCCCGGATGTGTGCCCCGCCTGGCCTTGGGTCACAGCCCACAAGGAACCACGCTGGCTCCAATCCGTGCCCCAGACCCATGGCCCACAGTGGCCAGGAACTCCACGTGACCCCAATTGGCAGCCCACCGGGCCTTGGCACACCACCAGCAGTAGCCAGGAAGTCCGTGGGAGTCCTGGCACCGATCTATGCCTCTCCAGGCCTCAGCCTGCCACGCGCCAGGACCCCTGCATGGCTCTGATCTGAGCCATCTGGGACTCGGCCCTCCGCTTGCGGCAGCCAGGGACTCTGCAGGGCCTAGGCTGACTGCCTGGCCTGTCATGGCCAGGGACTCTGCTGGGACAACCCACACTGGGCCTCTGCCTGCCAACCACACTGGCCAGGGTCTCTGCCAGGAACCTGCCAGGCCTCCACCTGCCTGCCGAAGCCAGAAACTCCGGGAGCCACACAACCCACCTCCTCCCCTACCCTATCTGCCTACACATGGGCTCCGCCCATCTGGCAAGGGACTTAGGAAGCAGCTTGACCCATGCCTTCCCTCTGGAGCCCTTCTCCCAGCAAGAGACTGCTGGAGGCATGGGCGCCCTTTTCAAAGGCCACCAGGTGCCCCATCCCATGCCTTGCTGCTTGATCTGGGTGTGCCACCCTCCAGGGCTGCTCCTGAAGCCAGAACTCCCTGGGTGGGGCAGTTCCAGAGGAAATACACAGGGTCACTCCCTACAAAGATTCAGCAACAACAGAGTCATCCTACCAGGGTCTGATCTGAGGGAGACACTTCCTCAACTATGAGGACAGTCATAGGCAACAGTGAAAAATAATCCTGAGGCAGAATCAACAGAAAAACTCCGGCAATATGAATAAACAGAGTAGATCAACTCCCCCAAGGAATGACAAGGTAGATACAGCACAAGATCCCTTGCATAAGAAAATGGCTGAGATGTCAGAAATCAGATTCAGAGTCTGGATAGCAAATAAGATCAGCATAATGGGAGGAAAAGATGGAATTAGAATTTCAAGCAGTAATCCAAAAGATGACCCAAAAGATGTCTCAAGAATTCAGAGAATTCAAAGACAAAATGACCACACATTTTGACACATTGAGACAAGACACTACTGCCCTCAAAGATCTGAGAAATACAGTAGAATCCCTCAGTAACAGAATGGAGCAAGCAGAAGAAAGGATTTCTGACATGTCAGACAAAGCTTTTGAACACTCCCAAACTTCCAAAGAGGAAGAGAAATGGAAGGCAAAAATGGATCATTCTCTCAGACAGCTCTGGGATAACTCGAAGAAAACCAACATTCGCCTTATAGGGATACCTGAAAATGATGAAGTGGCGGAACAAGGCACAAACTCTCTTCTTTATGAGATTATGAAAGAGAACTTTCCAGAGATATCAAGAGACTCCGAAATTCAGATAGCAGACAGTTTCAGAACCCCAGCACAACTCAACCTGAATAAGACATTTCCCAGGTACATCATAATTAACTTCACTAAAGTTAATATGAAGGAGAAAATTCTGAAAGCAGTCTGACGTAATAAACCCATTACCTACAAGGGGAAGACTATTAGAATAACCGCAGATCTCTCTGATCAAACCTTTCAAGCTAGAAGAGAATGTTCATCGACTCTTAATCTCCTAAAACACAAGAACTTTCAACCCAGGATCCTGTACCCAGCTGAACTGAGTTTCATTTATGATGGAGAAATTAAATACTTTAATGACATCCACATGTTGAAGAAATTTGCTATAACTAAACTAGCTCTCCAGGATATTCTCAGACCTAACCTCCATAATAACCAGCGTAATCCCCCATCACAAAGGTAAACTCACCCAGAAACTTTTTATCAAATTTCAACTTCCACAGTGGTGGAAGGATTAAAAATGTCCACTGGACTTTCTAAACATTTATCATTGTTTTCAATTAATGTGAATGGTTTAAATTGTCCCTAAAGAGGCATAGGTTGGCTGACTGGATACAAAAACTCAGGCCAGATATCTGCTGAATACAAGAATCTCATCTTATCTTAAAATATAAATTTAGACTCAAGGTGAAGGGATGGTCATCTATATATTCCAGGCAAATGGAAAACACAAAAAAGCAGGTGTTGCAATCATATTCGCAGATACAATAGGCTTTAAACCAACCAAAGTATGGAAGGATAAAGACGGACATTTCATATTTGTTAAAGGTACTACTCAATATGATGAGATTTGAATTGTTAATATCTATGCACCCAACCATAATGCACCTCAATTTATAAGAAAAACTCTAATAGACATGAGTAACTTGATTTCCTCCAGCACCATAGTAGTTGGAGATTTTAATACTCCTTTAGCCATGTTGGATAGATCTTCCAGTAAGAAGCTAAGTAAAGAAATTTTAGATTTAAACTTAACCATTCAACAACTGGATTTAACAGACATCTACAGAACATTTCATCCTAACAAAATTGAATACACATTCTTCTCAGCACCCCATGGAACATACTCCAAAATTGATCACATCTTAGGTCACAAGTCTAACCTCAACAGTTTAAAAGAATAGAAATTATTCCTTGCATCTTTTCTGACCATCATGGAATAAAAGTTGAACGCAATAACAACAGGAATCTGCATACTCATACAACAACATGGACGCTAAATAACCTTATGCTGAAGGATAGCTGAGTCATAGACGAGATTAAGAAGGAAATTACCAAATTTTTGGAACAAAATGACAATGAAAACACAAATTGGCTCGGCGCCTGTGGCTCAACAGGCTAAGGCACCAGCCACGTACACCTGAGCTGGCGGGTTTGAATCCAGCCCGGGCCCGCCAAACAACAATGACGGCTACAACCAAAAAATGGCCGGGCGTTGTGGTGGGCGCCTGTAGTCCCAGCTACTTGGGAGGCAGAGGCAAGAGACTCGCTTGAGCCCAGGAATTGGAGGTTGCTG
>CAUYRH010163907.1:0-12295 GCA_963574655.1 Perodicticus potto | reverse complement strand
CGGGCGTGGTGGCGGGCGCCTGTAGTCCCAGCTACTCGGGAGGCTGAGGCAAGAGAATCGCCTAAGCCCAGGAGTTGGAGGTTGCTGTGAGCTGTGTGATGCCACAGCACTCTACCGAGGGCGATAAAGTGAGACTCTGTCCAAAAAAAAAAAGAAAGATATACAAGTATAGGCCAGACATGGTGGCTCATGCCTGTAATCCTAACACTTTGAGAGGCCAAGGAGATCATATGAGGCCAGGGTTTCAGACATCAGGCTGGGCAACATAGTAAGATCCCATCTCTAAAGGCTAGGCACAGTGGCTCATACCTGTAATCCTAGCACTCTGGGAAGCCAAGATTGCCTGATCTCACAAGTTCGAGACCAGCCTGAGCCACAACGAGACCTCGTCTCTAAAAAGAACTAGATTGTGTCAGGCGCCTGTAGTCCCAGCTACTTGGGAGGCTGAGGCAAGAAAATCTCTTGAGCCTAAGAGTTTGAGGTTGCTATGATGCCACAGCACTCTACCCAGGGCGACAAAGACCCCATCTCTACACAAAAATAAGAAAAATTAGCTGGATATAGTAGCACACATCCGTACTCCCAGCTACTCAGGAGGCTGAGGCAGGAAGATCACTTGAGCTCAGGAGTTTGAGGTGGCGATGAGCCTAGATCCCACCACTGCAATCCAGCCTGGGTGATGGAGTGAGACTTCTCCCCCCAATAAATAAACACCACCTCTTTATAGACCCCAAATTTAGCTCTCTATCTTGAACCTCCCCCTCCAGACTTGCCTGGCAAGCCTCTCTTTCCTGATGTTCCACCCAATTGTCCAAAATCCAAAGAAGATTCTCGCTCTTTCCTACTACCCTATTTTCTCTGGACCAATGGCAACGGCATTCTTCCAGTTGAAGGCTCTCCTTGACTCACTATTTCTCCCTTCCTAATACTCTTTCCAGTAGCAGGTGCTGTCAACTCAGCCTCTCACCCTGCTCCAAGCCTTTCCATACCTTCATGGCTCAGCTCCTACCCTGATGTGAGTGGCCATCACCTTGCACCTTTTATTAAGGTGGTGACCTCCACCGTGCTTTTTTCTTCAAAATCTGTTCTTGTACAATAGTCACATTGACATTATAAAACACAAATTGGATCATTTTGCTAATCCAGGTTCCCCTCTGCTCCATCCACCACTGACCTCCTTTTTGCTTTGAGAATAGGCCAAGTGCATTGCAGTTCTGGGGCCTTTGCACTTACTATTTCTTCTGCCTGCAGGGCTGTTCTCCCAGCTGTCCTCAAGTCCATCCTCACTTTCTTCAGTTTCTACTGATATGTCTGTCACCTAGGGAAATCTTTATTTGGCTGCCCAATATAACATAACACACTGGGCTCGGCGCCTGTGGCTCAACGGATTAAGGCGCCAGCCACGTACACCTGAGTTGGTGGGTTCCAATCCAGCCCGGGCCCGCCAAGCAACGATGACAGCTGCAACCAAAAAATGGAGGGGCGTTGTGGCGGGCGCCTGTAGTCCCAGCTACTTGGGAGGTGGAGGTAAGAGACTCACTTGAGCCCAGGAATTGGAGGTTGCTGTGAGCTGTGATGTCACAGCACTCTATCCAGGGTGACAGCTTGAGGCTCTGTCTCAAAAAAATAAAAAATAAAAAAAAAATACAAAAAATAAAAAACATAACACACTGATCACTGCCTAAAGTCATATGTTTTATTTAGCATCTGTACCCCAACTCAAATGTCAATTCCACCAATGCCGAGTCCAGGCCTGAATGAATGAATGAGGTTGTCTCAGGTAAATAAGTGCTAAGTGTTTAATATTTATCGTCTCATTTAATAGATGCTTTTTCGGTGGTGCTTAAATAGAATTTCCCAAACCTGGCTCGGCGCCTGTGGCTCAAGCGGCTAAGGCGCCAGCCACGTACACCTGAGCAGGTGGGTTCGAATCCAGGCCGGCCCGCCCGACAACAATGACAGTTGTAACCAAAAAATGGCCGGGCATTGTGGCAGGTGCCTGTAGTCCCAGCTACTTGGGAGGCAGAGGCAGGAGACTCGCTTGAGCCCAGGAATTGGAGGTTGCTGTGAGCTGTGATTCTATAGCACTCTACCCAGGGGGACAGCTTGAGGCTCTGTCTCAAAAGAAAAAACAAAAAAAAAGCATTTCCCAAACCTCACATGGTTAAGGGTCAGGATATTTGTGATATCTTCATAACAACCGCACTATTATTATGTTTTTAGAGACTGGATCTCAATATGTTGCCTAGGTTAGAGTTCAGTGCTGCCTATTCACAGGTGTGACCATAGCTCACTGCAGCCTCAAACTCCTGAGCTCAAGAGATCCTCCCATCTTAGCCTCCCCAGTAGCTGGGACTGCAGGGGCATGCTACCTCACCCAGCTAACAGTGCTACTATTTATCTAATATTTTTCTCTGACTTAACCCACTTGTTAATCAGTCAACATACTTAGAAGGTAACTTTTTGAAAAAGTTACAGTGAAAACAAAACAATGTGATAAGATCCTGCTGAAACAGTAGCCAATGGGTTATAAAGAGAGATTAGTCAATGTCAAAATACATTGTTACCAAGGGGAAAAAAAGTATCCTTGGGCTGAGAAGGATGTAAGCTGAAAAGAGAGAAAAACTCTGAGGGCTTCATTCCATGCTATTTAAATAACATTGAATCATTTTACCACCCTATCCCAGAGCTTGGGCAATTCTGCTTCTGGAAGAGGAACAAAACTCCTACCATTGTCATCAAGATGTGGACCCAGCCCATCTCTGGCCTAATCTTGCATACCCTCTGGCCACACTGACCTGCTTTTTGTTCCTCATACTTCTACAATCAACCTAGCCACATGACCTCTTTTCCACTGTCTCTTTGGCCTAGCTAAAGCCCCTTAGTTCAGCTGTAGGGGCAACCTCCAGGAAGTGTCCCCTGTCTGCTCCCCATTTTGGCCCAAGACCCCTATATTGATATTCAGATGAAAAGCTACTTTAAAACATTTTTTCATTTTTTGGTAAGATTATCACAACTGCAATTTTACTTTTGTTTCTTAGTTTGTCTCCTCTTCTAGACTGTGGTCTCAACCACGAGGAGGGCAGGGACTGAGTGTAGTGCTTAACTTGAGTAGTTTTTGTGAGTGAATGATACATTTGCAAACTTCCTTTAGGTTCTGTCCTTTTAACTTCCACTTTTTTTTTTTTTTCAGTTTGGCAGGGGCTGGGTTTGAACCCGCCACCCTCGGTATATGAGGCCGGCGCCCCACTCACTGAGCCACAGGCGCCTCCCTTAACTTCCAATTTTTACAGATGGGGAAACTGAGGTCCTGAGAGGATCGCCCTGCAAGAGAATAAGTAAGGGACAGCTTTAATCGTGTCTCTCATTCTGACGTCCCATTCTCTTCCCTCCGCCCCCCCATTCAGGGCTTGTGCAACCGCAAGGGAAGGAAACCCCGGTTCAGCCCATGTGGATCTGGGAAAGGCCAGGCCGCAGGTCCGGACCAGCCCAGAAGCTGCACGGACACCGGTTTACCCGGTTCCGGGGCTCTGGGCGAGGTCCATCCGCCCGAGGGAGGGCACGACACAGGCCACGCCATGGCCCACTTGCAAGCCAGGCAGGATAAGGACTTAATCATCGTGAGGAAATTTGAGCCTGAGGCCGGGCGCTAGAGGTAGGTAACTAGTCAACAAGCTAGGGGCAGAGCAATCAATGTCGCTTACAGCCAAGGGGCGATATATGCAAATTAGTCCCGCCTTGCCCTCTTCTCCGGGCCCCAACCGAGCGCTACAACCGGCCACTTCCAAGAACTCCCTGAGCTGTTCTTGGCCAGGGCCACGCCCCTCGCCCCCAAACGCGTTCCTTCCGGATTCCACTCGCAACCCCAGAGCAAGGTCCGGACGCGGGGGCGGGGCTTAGGGGCAGTGCAGGGAACGCGGGGGCAAAGGCCGCGCCGGGGACTTGGGGACAGAGCGGCTGGCCTCTGCGCAGCCCGCGGGGTTTCGGCTCCAAATCAGATAGATGGCTGCAAAGGCGGAAGAGAAATGGGGCTTGCTACAGTTTGTGACTCACGCTGCCGGCTTTGGCCTAGGGAGTGCTGAATCCCCTCACCTGTGTTCAGGGAGCCTAGAACCCTCCCACCAGTGTCTGGTGGAGCCCAGACCCACACACCGGTGTTTTGGGGAGCCCAGAGCTTCCCCACTTATGTTTAGGGCAGCTCTAAACCTAGTTAGGGCTAACTCCTAACCTTTTGTAGGTTTCCTAAGCCCACTACTGTGTTAAAAGGAGCTGGGTTTCCTGGAATTGGTGACCAGGAAAGTCGAGCCTCCCTGGTCCCTGCCTGGCCATTTTGGGGAACCCCTTTCTCAGCAGAAATCCTCTGGGCCCCAGCCTGGTTGTTCTCGGCCCAATCTTCCAACCTACTGGCCCAATTGGCCCCAGATCAACCCCCCCCCCCCATCCCAGCACATTGTTGCATCTCAGTGAAGAAATAATCTCAACATTCACGGCTCCCGCACCACCGTAGCCAGCCCGCACCAAGAGAGCTTGGTAGCCTCCTGGGGTTCTCCTTTCCCAGCCGTCTGTCCACCCAACTGGCACCAATTAATTTCCTTTTCTGCCTGTCCACCCACATCTGGTTGCCAGCTGCTCGCTGTAGCCCTGCACGCTCCCTGGAGCTCCCAGGGAATTGCTAACAGTTCTCCCCTTTTGCGCCCCCCTATCCAGGCTATCCTACCGGAGTCTGCTAATCAGAAAAAGCTGACAGTTAGGACCTGGAAGACAGATCAGAAATGAGATGGAGGAGGGATGGGGTGTGAAACTTTTCTGATCCAGCTTAGGGTTGGGACGCAGGTAAGGGAGCTGGGGAAGAGAGGCAGGAGATCAAGTTGTACCTAAAATCTGAGATCAAAGCCTTCTGGCTTCCAGCTAGGGGCTTCAGTGAGGGCTGCCCCACCCTCTAAAGATAGGCAAGGTGGAGCCCTACTTCCTCTGAAACCCCCAGAGACGCTGAAGTGACAGCTGTGACTTCTCCAGACGGAGAAGGCAGGTTTCCTTTTCTTGAGCTTGCTCTCCAGAAGGGCTGGCCTTCAGCCCGAGGAGACTGCACGGCCTCTTTGAAGGGGCTCCCCAGAGGGTCTTCCTGGACGCAGGGGAAGGGGTTGGCTGTAGAACAATGGGGCTTTTGTTGCTTCTAGACTCCAGACGCTTCCTGTTAACCCTTCCCTGGGGCCACCTCTGCAGGGAGCACCCCAGGCCCCTGCTTGTTGGGGAGAGGGAGTCCTGTTGGGAGAAATAGCTGTTGTGCTAATTGCAGCTTTTGTGAAAGTGATTAGAAAATAGGGAGGTGAAAGCAGACTTTTCCTACACTTTGGAGTCACAGGGCTTTCTCCTCTATTGCTGGGGGTTATACAGCTAGTGACAAAGCTGGGCTAGCCCGGGAAAAGCCTCTGCACTGACCTCTGACTAGTCCCAGGCTGCACCCTGACAGGTTACACCAGGATCTTGGGTGGGGGTGGGGATGAACTGGGACGAGGTGGGGATCCCAGGTAAATCCAAGGGGTAGACATCTGTGTTTGGAAACCAACATTCTGGCTGCCTTGATGGGGTTAGCCAGGGACCCACTCCCTGACCCAGTTTCCTGAGCAGTCTGGCCCCTCAGTTTCCCTCAACTTGAGGAGTTCTCCCAAGACCACAAAGTGGTCTAGAAGTTCCCTAGGAGTGAGGAGTGAACCAGGAGCTTTGGAAACTGCCCCTCCTTGGAGCCCTGGGAAGAAGTCATGTTGGGAGGATTAGCTGTTGTGTTAATACAAGCTTCACTCAAAGTCCCCTCTGTTTACAAAGACAGCCTGAGAAGTGCCCTCAGAAGATTCTGTGAGTCTGGAAAGGCTCCTGGAGTCTCAGCATCCTCCCTGGGGGTTTCTAGTTAGCTCCAGACAGGTCAAAAGAGACATGGATTGCTGTTTGCTGGAAGCCAGAATAGGCTGGTGCTGGGCTGGGCTCCTTCCACTCCTCACTCACCACCACGTGCCTGGGTCGGAATAAAAATCGGCACTTTCCTTAGTTACATTTTACAGATGAGGAGACAGAGTGATTCAGTAACATGTCCAGAGTTGTTATTCTAGTAAACCAAAGCTCCCCTCCCCTTTTTTCTCTTCTCTTGGAATCTTTTTTTGAGGGTGGGAGGGGAGGGTATAGGGACCTTCATACTGGCCAATGGACTTATGCTTAAGCCTTGCTTCAATCTCTGTTTTTCGGGTAAGGAAAGAGAGCTCAAGGAGGTGACAGCTGCCCTGCCACCTCTGAGCTGCCTATTTTCTTCTCCTCACATTGGCAACCGATCACCCACGATATTCCTTCTTAGACTCATTCACTGGGTATATTTGTAGCTTCTTCTCTCTTCCTTCCCCAGGGGCTAATCTGCGCACAGTCAGCCCCGGGGCTTGATGAGGATGAGCTTTTTTGGTTTATTTATTTATTTAGTTAGTTAGTTATTTTGTAATCATTATTTACTGAGGAAAACCAGATTGCTAGATTGGAAAGGCTGCTGCCAGCCCCCTCTTCCCTCCCTCGGCTGTAGTCTAGATGCAGACTGGCCCTGGCTGCGTGCACAGGAAATGAGATGGCTCATTGCTTCACCCTTTAGACCCAAGGGCAGGAGATGGCCTAACAGGAGGCCTCCCAGTCTGGGGCATGTTGCAGACTGGAGAGACCTTGGCCCTGCAGCTGAGACTTGATCTGCTCTGTACCCTGGGCCCCAGGCCAGCCATTTGCTGATCAGCCTCCACCTGAGTACCTCTCTTGTCCCAGTGAAACTTGCTTTGGCTTCTCACCACCAGAAAGGCCTGAACTTGCCTGCAATTACTCACTGCCAGGGCTCTGCGTGCTGCAGCTCTCAGACCCAGGGTGGGATGGAGGTGGAGCTCTTGGGACCCCTTTCCTCCTTGGCTGCACCTTGGGAGAGACAACTGAAGCCTGTAGGGCTGCCTTTCACATATTCTCTGGGTACCCTCTGAATCCCTGCAGACACTGCCTTATTATAAACAGCCACAGGAATTTTCAAAGCACTGTTGTGTTCATTCCCTTCTGAAAGGGATGGATGTGAAGCCAGTTTGAGGGGGAGATACTGAGGTTAAGAGGAGCATTCCCTGGTGCTACCAAAGGCTTTTTTTTTTCTCTTTTTTTTTTTTTGAGACACAGTCTCATTCTATCGTCCTCGGTAGAGTACCGTGGCGTCACACAGCTCACAGCAACCTCCAACTCCTGGGCTTAAGCAATTCTCTTGCCTCAGCCTCCTGAGTAGCTGGGACTACAGGCGCCCGCCATAATGCCCAGCTATTTTTTTGTTGCAGTTTGGCCAGGGCCGGGTTTGAACCCCCCACTGTCAGTATATGGGGCCTATGCCCTACCCACTGAGCCACAGGTGCCACCCCCAAAGACTTCTTTTCAGTCTGGGGGTTGTTTTGTTCTGTTTCTTTAAGAGGCAGGGTCTTGCTCTATTACTTAGGCTGGAGTACAGTGATACCATCATAGCTCACTGCAGCCTGGAATTCTGGGGGCTGAAGTGATCCTCAGTTTCCTGAGTAGCTGGGACTACAGGCATGTGCCAACATACCTGCCTAGTTTTTTAATTTTTCTTTCTTTTTTTTTTTTAACTTTTTATTTATTTTTATTTTATTTTATTTTATGTTATTTTTTGAGACAGAGCCTCAAGCTATCACCCTGGGTAGAATGCCATGACATTACAGCTCACAGCAATCTCCAAATCCTGGGCTCAAGCAATTCTCCTGCCTCCGCCTCCCAAGTAGCTGGGACTACAGGTGCCCGCAACAATGCCTTGCTATTTTTTGGTTGCAGCCATCATTGTTGTTTGGTGGGCCCAGGCTGGATTCGAACCCACCAGCTCAGGTGTATGTGGCTGGTGCCTTAGCAGCTTGAGCCACAGGCACCGAGCCTTTTTCTTTTCTTTCTTTTTTTTTTAGAGACTGGGTCCCACTGTGTTGCCCAGGCTGGTTTCAAACTCCAAGCCTCAAATAATCCTCCCACATCAGCTTCTCGAAGTATTTGGGAATTAGGGCCTGAGCCACTGCCCAGCCAGTCTGGGAGTCTTACCTTTCTCTGCTGGCTGCAGCTGCTGTGCTGAGGACCCTATGGGTGAGTATGCAGGGGAGACCTTTGTTCACTGAGTGCTCACTGGGCACCTCTACATCTTTGCCTACAGCCTGGGAGGTGGCATTGTTTCCCTTGCCTTCCTTTCTCCGCAGGTTGTCCCTCTTCTCTTGATTCTCTGGACATCCCTGGGGTGGAGAGGCAGGGGAGGCATACGCATTGCCCAATCTCTGCCACCAGGGGTGTGGTGATGAAGCCAGCCCTGTCCCTGAAGGCTGGGGAGGCTGGAGCTAGGATCCACCCCCATGGCCTCATATCCCAAGCTTGGACCTGGGTTTCTGGTTGGACCGGGTGGTCAGGCTTAGCTTTCTCTACACCCAGAGCTGTTCTTGTCCAGTCCCAACAGGTCCCCCATGACTAGGCACAGGCCACATGGGGATCCTGGGACATTGTCTGCCTCACCCTCAGGCCACCTCACACAGACTGAGGTTCCCTCAGCTTGTCTCAGATACCTTGGTGAGCCAACTCCTTGTTCTTGGCAACTGCCCGCTTGTAGCTGGCCTGTAAATTCCTTTTTTATTTATTTTATTTATGTATTTATTTATTTTTGTAGAGACAGAGTCTCACTTTCTCGCCCTCGGTAGAGTGCCGTGGCGTCACACAGCTCACAGCAACCTCCAACTCCTGGGCTTAGGCGATTCCCTTGCCTCAGCCTCCCGAATAGCTGGGCCTACAGGCACCCGCCACAACGCCTGCCTATTCTTTTTGTCGCAGTTTGGCCAGGGCCAGGTTTAAACCCGCCACCCTCTGTATAGTGGGCCGGTGCTCTGACCACTGAGCCACAGGTGCCGCCCTGTTTTTTTTTTTCTTTTTTTTGTAGAGACAGAGTCTCACTTTGTCGCCCTCGGTAGAGTGCCGTGGCGTCAAACAGCTCACAGCAACCTCCAACTCCTGGGCTTAGGCGATTCTCTTGCTTCAGCCTCCCCAGTAGCTGGGACTACAGGCGCCCCCAGCTATTTTTCTGTTTTTGCAGTTCAGCCGAGGCTGGGTTTGAACCTGCCACCTTCAGTATATGGGGCCGGCACCCTGCCCACTGAGCCACAGGCACCACTCTGTTTTGTTGTTTTTTTTTTTGAGATGTCACCCTTGGTAGGGTGCTGTGGCATCACAGCTCACAGCATCTTTAAATTCTTGGGCTTAAGTGATTCTCTTGTGTCAGCCTCCCAAGTAGCTGGGACTACAGGCGCTGAGGCAGGGGCCTGTAGTCCCAGCTATTTTTTGGTTGCAGTTGTCATTGTTGTTTAGCAGGTCCAGGCTAGGCTCAAACCCGCCAGCCTTAGGGTATGTGGCCAGCACCCTACTCATTGAGCTATGAGTGCCAAGCCAGACCTATAAATTCTTCAGCGTTGGGAACAGAGCCTCAGTGTGCCTGCTGCATTCCCTGCTGGCTACATCTGAGTTGGCCAGGCCTCTATCAGATCCCTCCAGGCACCCAAGTGGTCCTCCGGGTCTATACCCCTCCTGCGTGGTGATCCAGGCCAGCCAGAACCCTACCTCCCCCTAGAACTTTCTCCTCCAGCCCCTATTCCACCTAAATTCATCCTGTCCCATTAACATGGCATACTTGATCTTATGCCCCATCAAAGTTGGAGCACTTCGGGCAGTGCCTGTGGCTCAAAGGAGTAGGGTGCTGGCCCCATATGCCGGACGTGGCGGGTTCAAACCCAGCCCCGGCCAAAAACTGCAAAAAACAAACAAACAAAAAAAAAGTTGGAGCACTTCTGAGTTCAGACACTTGCATTTCTTCTTTCCTTTGTTCAGAAGTTCTAATGTCTTCAAGCTCAGTGGCCCATCTGTTTCCTCCAGGGACCCTGAGACACTGACCACGTCATCTGTGCTGAGTACACAGAGAAGCCAACAACCCAGGGCACCACTTGCACAGTTTTACCTAATGAGTGTCACATTCGAACTAGTTCTGTGGGACTTGGAGCCCAAGGTCTTAAGAATGTCCGTAATGGCCTGGTGCAGTGGTTCATGCTTGTAATTCCAGCACCTTGGGAGGCCAAGAGTTCAAGACCAGCCCGAGCAAGAATGAGACTTTGGGGGTGGTGTCTGTGGCTCAGTGAGTAGGACGCCGGCCCCATATGTGGAGGGTGGCGGGTTCAAACCCGGCCCCAGCCAAATTACATATATATAAAAAAAAAAAAGCCAGCTGTTGTGGCGGGCTCCTGTAGTCCCAGCTACTCAGGAGGCTGAGGCAAGAGAATCACTTAAGTCCAAGAGCTGGAGGTTGCTGTGAGCTGTGACGCCACAGCACTCTACTGAGGGTGACAAAGTAAGAGTGTCTCTAAAAAAAAAAAAAAAAAAGGAATGAGACTTTGTCTCTATTAAAAATTAGAAAAAATTAGCCTGGCATGGCGGCATCTGTGGCTCAAAGGAGTAGGGCGCCAGTCTCATATGCCAGAGATGGCGGATTCAAATCCAGCCCCAGCCAAAAACTGAAAAAAAAAATTAGTCTGGCATGGGGGCATGCACCTATAGTCCCAGCTTCTCAGGAGACTGAGGCAGGAGGACCACTTGAGCCCAGGAGTTTTTTTTTTTTTTTTCTTTTTTTTTTGAGACAGAGCCTCAAGCTGTCACCCTGGATAGAGTGCTGTGGCATCACAGCTCACAGCAACCTCCAATTCCTGGGCTGAAGCGAGTCTCCTGCCTCCACCTCCCAGGTAGCTGGGACCACAGGCGCCCGCCACAGCGCCTGGCCATTTTTTGGTTGCAGCCGTCATTGTTGTTTGGCGGGCCCGGGCTGGATTCGAACCCGCCAGCTCAGGTGTACGTGGCTGGCACCTTAGCCCGCTGAGCCACAGGCGCCGAGCCTGAGCCCAGGAGTTTGAGGCTGTAGTTAGCTGTTATGATACCATGGCACTCAAATCAGGGCAGCAGAGTGAGACTCTGAATGAATGAATGGCAAGTTGACCTACCTCTTCCTGCATGCAGCAGGCCATAAAGATTCCTCAGGGAGGGAAACCTTCCTCCTAGCAGGGTAAGAAAATAGCCCTTATCCCCAGGGACTAGGAATTTGAGGGTGGCAATGGACCTGAATATTCTTACCAAAGTATCCTTGTCTTTGGATAGTTTATACCCTGCCATATCTCTCCTAGTGACTCTCTTGGAAATTTACTGCCCCTGGTTAGATTTTTCTTTTTTTTTTTTTTTTGCAGTTTTGGCTGGGGCAGGCTTGAACCTGCCACCCCCAGTATATGGGGCCGGCGCCCTACTCCTTGAGCCACAGGCACCATCCTTCTTTTTTTCTTTTTCAGACAGAGTCTCTCGGTGTCACCCTGGGGAGTGCCTGGAGTCATGGCTCACAGCAAGCTCAAAACTCCTGGGCTCAAGCCATCCTTCTTGTTCCAACCTCCTGAGTAGCTGGGACTATAGGCATCCACCACAACACACAGTTTTTCTATTTTTAGCAGAGATGGGTGGTCTCAAACTCCTGAGTTCAGGCAGTTCACCTGCCACAGCCTCCCAGAGTGCTAGGATTATAGGCGTAAACCACCACACCTAGCCAGTTAGATTTTCATTTCTTTTCTTTTCTTTTTTTTTTGAGACAGAATCTCAAGCCATCACCCTTGGTAGAGTGCTGTGGCGTCACAGCTCACAGCAATCTCAAACTCTTGGGTGGAAGCTATTCTCTTGCCTCCGCCTCCCAAGTAGCTGGGACTACAGGCGCCCGCCACAATGCCTGGCTATTTTTTGTTGTTGTTGTTGCCGTTGTCATTGTTGTTTAGCAGGCCCGGGCTGGTTCAAACTCGCTAGCCTCGGTGTATGTGGCCAATGCGTACCCACTGAGTTTTGGGCACCGCCAATTAGATTTTCTTGTCATTTCTTCTCACATTTATTGCTCTTTGTCTAAAAGTATGCTTTGGCCACTTCTTCAGATTTCACTCTCTTGTGATGATTCCCATGTGCCCTAATATTATTATTATATGGCTCGGCGCCTGTGGTGCTAACCTAAGGCGCCAGCCATGTACACCTGGGCTGGCGGGTTCGAATCCAGCCCGGGCCCGCCAAACAACAATGACGGCTGCAACCAAAAAATGGCCGGGCGTTGTGGCGGGCGCCTGTAGTCCCAGCTACTTGGGAAGCGGAGGCAGGAGACTCACTTGAGCCCAGGAATTGGAGGTTGCTGTGAGCTGTGATGCCACAG
>CAUYRH010163902.1:0-12484 GCA_963574655.1 Perodicticus potto | reverse complement strand
CATAAATATTTTCCTTTCTCTTTCTATTCCTAAATCTCTGTGTGCTGTTGATAGTCTAGCAATACATTGCATTTAACACAGACAGAATTTTAGATCTCATTATCGCTTCTCAAAGCCAGCTTGCTCTCCCAAGTTTCTCCCATTTATAGCCGTGCCATCACTATTTCCGTGGTTCCCAAACTTGAAACTGTGGCTTTTTTTTTTTGTTTTTTTTGAGACAGAGCCTCAAGCTGTCACCCTGGATAGAGTGCTGTGGCATCACAGCTCACAGCAGCCTCCAATTCCTGGGCTCAAGCGAGTCTTGGGTTTTTTCATTGACATAATTTCCTTGAAGTTTATCCACTTCTCTCCCTTTCTTTCCTTCCTTTCTTCCTTCTTTTCTTCCTTTTCTCCCTTTTCTCTCTTTCTTTTTCTCACTCTGTCGCCCTGGTAGAGTGCTTGGGCATCATAGCTCACAGCAACCTCAAACTCTTGGGCTCAAGAGTTCCTTTTGCCTCAGCCTCCTGAGTAGCTGGGACTATAGGCACCTGCCACAACACTCGGCTATTTTTAGGAGAGATGGGATCTTGCTCTTGCTCAGACTGGCACTTCAGTATTTTTTTTTAATGAACTTTGTATTCTCTATGAGACTTATTCATTTCTGCCTCTAGGAATGCCATTTCCCCCTCCTAGAACACCATCCACTGACCCTGTCGTCAATCTGGATTCCTTTCCTTCTTCAGAGTGTGTGTCACTTCACTGTGCCCAAACGCAGGTGACTCAACTCTGTTCCCTTGTCAATTATATATATGTCATCTATCTCATACCCTTTTCCACCTGCAGGTAAAAGGCAGGGACAGTGTCCAACTTATCTTTACATTCCCAGCATCTACTACAGTGCCTAAAATGTACTCAGTAAATAATTTGGGGATGAATGAAGGATTGAAGTTGCTCTGTTGGGTCTGATTCTGTATCTTGAGAATGTGTTGTCTTCCCTGTTAGACTCTGAACTACATTGTAAACTTGAAAGCAGCAAGTCCATTCCATTTACCAGTGTACTCTAGGTCCCTGCTAGGGTTGGTGTAAATGTTTGTGTGCGGCTTTAACGAGCATGTGCCTTTGTGTATGTTGGGATGAAGTGAGGGCGTGTTTGTGGGCTGGTTTCCCAGCTGCCCAGCCTGACTTTCCACAGTCAGCAGGATGGACCTGGAGATGTCGGGGCTGAAGACCCTGGAGCATGTGGCAGTGACAGTCTCCATCACTCACCCACGGCGCGGCAGCTTGGAACTGAAACTGTTTTGCCCCAGTGGCATGATGTCCCTAATCGGCGCCCCCCGCAGCATGGACTCGTACGTACACTTGCCTGTGGTCCTCCAAGCTCTGATTGCAGCTAGAGCTTTTCCAGTGAAACGATCTGAGAGAAGTGGACACTGGCACTTTGGGCACTTCCCTGGCAGCGGGAAGCCATTTAGCACATGCTTTCTTCAGGTGCTAACAATGTGCTGGGCACGACGCTTTACATACATTTTCTCTAATCCTTATAAGAACCCTGTAAAATAGACTTTGTAACTTCCTTTTACAAAAGGAAACAAGGCAGAGAGCTAGTAAGTGCCTGGGAGAGTAAGAAGGAACCGCGTCTGCCTCCCGAGCCTGTGCTCACTCCACGCTTCCTTTATCCCTCCTGGCTATGGCAGCACCTGCTGCCATGGCACAGATCCCTCCTTCCATGAGACCCCAGGGGCACAGGTAGCACTTGAGGACACCCCCCACCCCCCCCTCCGTGGCACCTTCCCAAATGGCTGTATCTCATTTCTGTAGCTACTCCATTAAGAAAGGAATGTACTGGAGGAAGGGGTCAGCTCTCTGCCGTGCCTTGCAGGCTTCCTGCTGTGTTCTTTCCCCAGGGATCCCAATGGCTTCAACGACTGGACCTTCTCCACTGTGCGATGCTGGGGGGAAAGAGCAAAAGGCGTCTACAGGCTGGTTGTCAGGGACATAGGTAAGCCGCCCTGCCCTGCCCGCAGGGCCCTGCCTTTCCTGCTGGTCCTCTGGTCCCTCTGCGTCTTAGAGTCCTCACAGAAGGTGTCCCATGGACCAAGAGGGTTGATGCCAACAAGTATTTCCCATCCAAAAAATGAGCATTGATATCTAAAACTGTTCATTTATACCACTTCTCATATTCCTTGGAGAAGTGACTGATCCATTTTTCCTCAGGATAGCAACAAAAATTCCTTGTTGAAACCACATTTCAAGTCCTTTCACATATAACCATCCTCTTTGGCCAGCCCTGGTAGGCAGGTAAGGGCAGGACTAATTTTCACCTTTTTTTTTTTTTTTTCAACTGTCCCAGAGGTTTGAAGTAACTTGTGGAAGGTCACAGTATATCCATGAATATCGAATATCTTCAGTATCAACAAAGAGACTGTAAATTGAACCCAACCCCCCCAAATTCCAGTCAAGTTAGGTATTCACTAGACCAGTGGTTTTTAAACTTTTCTTTAATTTAGTAGAAAGACATTTTTTTTTTCAAGCAAAATCCCAGCTGGGGATGAGAGATAAACTATGAGAGATAAAGGCAAGTCTTCCCTACTTTGGGGTAGAACGTTTCAACTCTCCTTTCCGTCTCTAAGGGTACCCAGCGAGGCTCTTCTGTAGAACTCCGGGATCAGTGGGACACAGACAACTACTCCACGAGGCCGTGTGGTCTGAGCCCCTTTGGGTGGCGGGGCAGGCAGGGCCTCCGCTGTTTGGTGTGGCCAACAGGAGGGCTGGCTCATGACTACCCTGCTTGCTGCCCTAGGAGATGAATCGTTCCAACTGGGCATCCTCCAGCATTGGCAGCTAACCCTGTATGGCTCTGTGTGGGGTCCAGTGGACATCAGGGACAGACAAAGGTATGTATGGCTGTAAGTGTCAGAGGGGGCTGGAGAAAGGGCCACCTAAGGAGCCCATCTCCCTCTGAACCCCAACTGGCTTCCCAGTTCCTGTCTCAAGCCAGTAGATAGAGCCACAGCTGGCGGCTCACACTATGCTCCCCCCTTTTTGCTGTGGGGCTTCCCTCTCTGCAGCAGTGACTGAGGAGGGTGGGTGAGGACAGGTGGCATAGGAAACATGTTCAGTAGGGCATCCTTTTCTTCTCCATAGGCTGTTAGAAAGTGCCATGAGTGGAAAATACCTGCATGATGGCTTCACTCTGCCCTGCCCACCTGGGCTGAAAATTCCTGAAGAAGATGGTTACACCATCACTCCTAACACCCTCAAGGTACTGGGGCCACAACTCAAGCTATAGGCAGACAAGACTGTCTAGGGTGGGGCCGGGGGGGGGATTGGTCCTTGATGTGATGCTCTAGGTGGCCTGGGGAATGACGGGTTGGGAGGACCTGGGTCCCAGCAGTGTGGTTCCCCAGCGCTGTTCCTACCCTTCTAGCTAACTCTTAAAGGGCAGCCTGGGTTGGGGGGGAAGCATCAGTGGTTTGAGGCTGGAGAGGCATCCCTGAAAGGGAAAAGACTTCCTGAGGTCTTTGTTCTGGGCTAAGAAACACTGCAGTCCCTCACACGGGTTCCTGACTTTCCTCCAGACCCTGGTGCTGGTCGGCTGTTTTACCGTCTTCTGGACTGTCTACTACATGCTGGAAATATATTTGAGCCAGAGGAACGTGTCTTCCAACTCACTTTGTAGGAGTGGACCTTGCCACTGGCCCCAATGGAGTCGAAAAGCCAGGGAGGAGGGGACAGAGCTAGAATCAGTGCCACTTTGCAACGGCAAGGATCTAGACAGAGTGGAAGCAGAGAGCGAGGGTCCTCCCACTACCTCTGGCCTCCTTGCCCAAGACCTGCCAGATCAAGGAGACCGGACTCTATCCCAGAACAAGAGTGCCCTGGACTGCTGTCATCAGCACCAACCCCCACACCTTCTGCAGGGGAAGGAGGAGCAGATCTGCTGATGGCTGGGCTTCACAGACTCAGTGTGGGACAGGCTCTCGCTCCCCAAAAGTGAGGAAGCCTACAAAACTGCTCCCAACTTTCAGGAGCTCTGGAGGGGAAGCGATGCTTCCATATGGAATCTGCGGCCTAAACAGCATCCTCTGACTACGCTCAGAAGGGTGAGGGCCTTCCTAAGGTACAAGTGGCAGACGATTGGTACCAGACAGCAGTCTGGCAAGAACCACAGGATCTTCCTCCAGCTGAACAGTTTTGGCAAGAAGGTCTTGGACAAGAGATAGGTGCCTCCTTGGGAGGCCTCCATCCTCATCTCTCCTGGGAAAACCAGTTGTCTAGGTGCCCCCGTGCATGGGTCTCCCAGACCATGCATGGGTTGAGAAGGTGCTGCCACGGCCAGGAGAGCATCTCAACAGAAACATCACTGGGGTCACTTGGGAAGAGGACATAGGGATAGAGTCTGGGAAGAGCCCCCAGACATGCCTGCCCTGAAAGCAGCTGCCTCCATTATCCTTACCCCAGATCCGAGATCAGAAGCCAACCTTGAATGCAACCTATTCCCTCACCATTACCCCTGCCCCGTCCTTCTGAAGGACTGGTGCGGGGCTCATGGCACAGCTGGCAGTGGGCACGGCTGCCATGGGCCTGTGCTGCTTCAGAAGGGGATCCTGCAGCAGAGGTGCAGAGCAGGGGCCAGACGTGTGTTTTTTAGGTGGCAGCCTTGGGAGCCACTGCAACCCCAGTCCTGGAACCACCCTGTCTTCCTCTGCAAAGTGCTCAGGGAAATGGCCTTACCCCTGGAGGTCAGCTGTCTGCCTCTCAGGTTGTGACTCTGCCTTCCTTTCTTGGCCTCCCAAGCTAGTTGGCTGATCGGAGATTTTTTTTTTAATGCTTAAGATTTGGTTTTCTCTTTTCACAGCCACATTTTGCTGAATTTTTTTCTGCACAGCTTTTCCAAAATAAAAACCTTCCAAACAATTCTGCTACCCCCATCTCTCCTTCCTTCTGCCTCCCCAAAGCTAATGCAAGTTGTCAAGTGGCTTCTCTTTTCCTTCAACCCCTGAGACTCACTCTCCTAATTCACAGCCTCATTCCTTAGAAAGAATCAGACCCTCCTAGAATCTTGAATTGTGGTGGGTCCTTCAGAGGACGGCAGCCAGGAACACGTGTAAACTCAAGACACCTGCCTGTTTCTGCTCTAATTTCCTGGCACTGTAACAGAAGTGACCAGGGCAAATCAAACTCTGCCGGCCAGGCCTGAGAAAAGATTGATGTATATATATATATATATATATTTTTTTTTTCCTTTTTGAGTTTCATCTCAAAAGATATTCCAGGAAAAGAAAGAGAGGCTGGGCTGGGTTTCCTTCAATGGGCTTTTGATGCCAAACAGGACGGTGGACTTGCCCCAACCCAGGTTTACCCCCAGCCCACTTCCAACCAAACAGAGTCCAGGGGAGAGACAGTTGAGGTGGCAGGGCAGCTGGGAGGGAGGGGCTGGGGCAGTGGTGCTTTGGGGCAAGAGGTTGGGCTAAGGCTGGGGAGGTGGGAAGGAGCTGCCCACGTGCAGTCCCCTTTGGTCAGTGACAGAACGTCAAAGCTTGGCCAGGGCTGAAGGAGCTACACAGGTGGGGGTGAGGCAGGCTAAGCGATGACTGCAGCTGAGGAACTAGGGAAGGGAAGGGCTCAGCACTGGCCCTTCCCTCTAACTGATGATCTGCCGAGGTCGTCCGTAGCCTGTCATGCCGGCCTGGGAGGCCCCTTTGTTGCTGCCCATCTGAAGGCCAATGACATGCTTTCCTTCCTGCAGTTGGCTGTCTGTGAACTCCCTCTTATGCTCCTGTGCTTTCCTAGAAGAGGAGGAATCAGGATAAAGACTTGGCAGGACTGCATGCTTTCCACCTGTTCTCTGATCCCTGTTACTTCCTAGCGCAATCCCAGTGCCTTCCTAGTCACTTCTCCTTTTTACTTAATCTAGCTTGCCCCATAGGCTAGGAATGAGAATGGCAGAGAAAGCAAAGAATCAAGAAGTATGAGGGCACGATGGCTCACGCCTGTAATCCTAGCACTCTGGGAAGCTGAGGTGGGTGGATTGCCTGAGCTCAGGAGTTCAAGACCAGCTTGAGCAAGAGTGAGACCCCATCTCTACTAAAAATAGAAAAATTAGCCAGGCATTATGGTGGGGGCCTGTAGTCCCAGCTACTTGGGGAGGCTCAGGCAAGAGGATTGCTTGAGTCAAGAGTTGGAAGTTGCTGTGAGCTATGATGCCACAGCACTCTACCCAAGGCCATAGAGTGAGACTGTCTCAAAAAACAAGAAGTATTAAGGTCTCATTCCCCACACCCCATCCTTGACCTTCACTTCATCTTTTTTTTTTTTTTTTTTTTTTTTTAGACAGAGCCTCAAGCTGTCACCTGGGTAGAGTGCTGTGGCATCACAGTTCACAGCAACCTCCAACTCCTGGGCTCAAGCGAGTCTCCTGCCTCCTCCCAAGTAGCTGGGACTATAGGTGCCCTCCACAATGCCTGGCCATTTTTTGGTTGCAGCCGTCATTGTTGTTTGGCAGGCCCAGGCTGGATTCGAACCCGCCAGCTCAGGTGTACGTGGCTGGTGCCTTAGCCCGTTGAGCCACAGGTGCCGAGCCTTCACTTCGTCTCTTCCTGGCTATCACCTCCCTACCCACTCCCACAGGCTGGTTAGCCTGAGCTGCCCCCTGCCATGCAGAGACCCAAGCTTAGAGTGCAGGGCATCCCTGCGGCCACATACTTCATAAACCAGTTGGGATCTCCACGGTAGTGCCCATCATTCTTGGTCACTGCCAAGCTGCCCAAAGCCATCAGGGTCCTCTGCACTGCTGCCATATCTTTGCCTGCGAGAAGAAAGAGGAGAGCAGGGACAAATGTCAGGCCTGTATAAAGCAGGACCCGAGCCAAGACCCGCCACCCGCTCTCACAGAAAAATGGCCAGACTAGGATGGGAATTGCCCCTAAATCGAAGGAAGCTTCAGTTGATCCCACAGCAGGCCCTTGCGAGTGTGGTGTGGAATTCTCTTGGCATGTCCCATCCCCGCTATGCACAGACTAGCAAACCCCGTGTGACAAATTGTGATCATTTCCTGACTTAGCATCTGTCCTCTACCTTTTTCCTCATACCTTCAAAGAGGTCCACAGTCTGGAACATGTCAGTTTTGGTGACCCCATAGTCCTCAGCTGCCTTCAGGAACTGAGCCACCTGCTCCATCTGCTTGAAGACCATGGAGGGTGGGTTCTCTGGTACCTTCACTGGCTTGGAGCCCTCGGAATACAGGCTGTTCACCAGCTTGCTCAGAATCTGCCGGGCACAGGGCAGAGCTTGGCACTCAGTTCAGGGGCCCACAACTTGCAGGGTGGCATAGCCCAGTCCCACTTCCCAGGGTGCCACTCACCACGCCGTTCTTCAGCCAGACCTGGAAACCCAAGCGCCCACGGTCTGGGCGACCCACATCAGGGCCACACTGAGCTACGATCCACTCCACCAACCGTTCCTCCAGCTCCTCGTCATACTTCTTCTCAATTTTAGATTGTACTTCACGGCTCATGCCATAGGAAGGACCCTTGTTGGCCATGCTGGGGGAGAGCTAAAGCAGGACAGGGTGGAGGAAGAAAGGAGGGAGAGTGTGCGAGGAGCAGGGAGCAGCTCTGCTGTCAGCTACGCCACCTTCTGGCTCTGTGCACTTGGTCATCCTAACCATTTATCACAGCACTACCCACCTGGGCCAGGCCCAGCCCTTAGTCCAGAAGCCTCTCTGAACTTGAACACCAGGACACAGGATAGCAGATCTTTGGAGGTCTGGAGCAGGGATGAGTAAACATTTGTTATAAAGGACCAGACAGTAAGTATTTTAGACTTTGCAGGCCATATGGTCTCTGCTATTGAAGCATGGAAGCAGCCATAGATGATATGTGAGCACATGAGCATGACTTTGTTCCAAAAAAACACTTAGAAAAGGCCAGGCGTGGTGGCTCACAGCTATAATCCCAGCACTCTGGGAGGCCGAGGCAGGTGGATCACCTGAGCTCACAGGTTTGAGACCAGCCTGAGCCACAGCGAGACCTTGTCTCTAAAAATAGCTGGGCGTTGTGGTGAGTGCCTGTAGTCCCAGCTACTTGGGAGGTTGAGGCAAGAGAATCACTTGAGCCCAGGAGTCAAGGTCCCAGCACTCTACTAAGGGTGACAAAGTGAGACTCTGTCTCAAAATAAATAAATAAAATACAAAAGAACTCCATAGCTTGGTGTTATGGGAGACGCCTGTAATCCCAGCTATGTGGGAGGCTGAGGCAAGAGAATCACTTGAGCCCAGGAGGCTGAGGTTGCTGTGAGCTATGACACCACAGCACTCTACCAGGGCAACAAAGTGAGACTCTGTCTCAAAAAAAAAAAAAAAAAAAAAAAAAGACAGTAGGCTGGACTTGGCCTGTGGGCTATAGGTTGACAACCCCTGGTCTAGAGCATTCTTTCTTTGCCAAGACTGGCCACAGAGGCGCTGGAGAGGCCTTCCAAGGGCCACCTTGTATCCCAACACAATGCCAGCAGGTGTCTTTGTCCAGCTAGTTATGAGGTGGGTTCCCACCTATACCTCAAGGAACAGTTACCTCAAACTCTTTTTCCCCTCTAGTTCAGAGGCTGGAACTCCAGGACTCCATCTCTCCAGGTCAGCTCAGCCTCTGGCCAGCAGATGAAGAAGCTCAAACCTACCCATCCCTGGCATGGTCTAGAAAGCCACCAAAGCCCAAGAGCTCTTGGTAAAGAAGCTGTACTTTCTCAGCAGAGACAGGCACACCCATCAGCTTTCCCTCGTGCCCTCAGGCTCTTGGCCACTGGAGTAGCTTGAGTAACCAAGAAGTCAGAGTCCTCTAGAGACATTCCAGAGCCAAAAATCTGCTAGCAGAGCATGGGAAGCCTGCCCTATCTAGCATGTGCCATCCGGAGGGCCTGGGCCTCGTGCTTGGAAGAGCCTTGCTAATGGAGAGAGGAGTTGTGGAAGCAGGCCCAGGCAGGCAGGGCACTGGGCAGACAGAGGTGTGGGTGGTCAAGAAGAACCTGGCCTGGCCACAGGGATCACCCAGCGTGGTGTACCTTCAGCCCTGCTTTTATCTGAAGAGTCTTCCAAAAGAGGTACCAAAAGAGTCCAAATCCATCCCCTGCCCTCACAGAGATCAGAGACTGGGACATGATAATGGTCTGAGGATGTAGGCAGTCAGCACATTTACCTGGCTCCCTCTCTTGGGAGAGTTGAGACCCTTCCCCACTCCCACCCAGCCCCCGCGGGAAGCAGGGTGAACACTGTCACATCACACTGGTCCCAGGCCAACTGCCAACCCCACTGCCCTGTCCTTCCTTTTCCCATGGCTGACCACCTGTCTGAGCTTGAGTTCCCTGTCTGGGAACTGGGGATTATGTCATTGATCTCAGAAGGCTGCGAAAATGAGACAGTGTCTGTGAATTACCCCACATGCTGCCTGTCCCATAGCAGAGCTCCTTGAAATGCCAGTTGGAGTGCTGCCCAGAGCCAGTCTCCTGATAATGACCTGGGAGACAGCCATTCTCTGACTGAGGAGTAAAAATCCACAAATGTTCCTCCCACTCCGGCCATCATCCCTTCTCAAAATCATTCCCTGAGCAGACAATAAAATTTTAGAAAGAAATCACTAGATGGACTCACCTACATGTCAGCCACTGGACAACTCACTTCTCTAGACATCCCTTTCCTTATTTGTGATGTACAGGTTGGCCCACTCTGAGGACATGGTTCTCTGGGCACTGAGAGGGAGATGGACCCCCTGTCCCCACCACCCTTCTCCCAGAGAGCCCCTAGGCAGAGGCTATTCAGCTACAAACAGCCATGTCCCTCACTTTCCCGCCCCATCCTGCATCCACCCCCCACTTCCCAACCACCCAAGGACTCCTGGGCAAGAAGCTATGGTCAAAATGCCCAAGTTAGGTGGGATCAGGTGATTTCAGCCAATCCTGTAGACTCTACCCGGGACTCTGTCTGCCTCTGTCCACCATCCCAGACCCGCACCCACCACCTTCTCTCCCCCATCCTGCTTATATCTGGCACCCACCCACCCTATTGCAGGAACAGGATGGAAGAGCATGTTCCCCCCACTCCCACTTTCAGTCTTGGGAGGTTCAGAACAGACAGTACAAGTCCAAGTGTCAAGGCTCATGGTGACAAGTGCACCATGTTGCAGCTCCTCTATCTGGAGACAATATACAGATTTGGGTCAGACAAGGGAGGGTGTGAAACGCACACCACCCCGACCTCCACCTGGCACCACCATCCTTTCCCTTCTTCCTCCCAGGGAAGGTCTGCAAGGGAGAGTCCCTGATGGATTTCCTTCAAGTCCTCTAATGAAGACCTCCCCAGTCTCGACTTGGAGCCATTGTGGAGAGGAAAGAGATGAAGATGGCTACAGGGCGGCCCACTCTGAGGCATGAAGACAACAGATTCCTCCCAGGACAGCACAGACAGCAATGGGCATGAGGCCTGGCTTTGACCTTCCTGCCCTGTAGCTCCTGTCGGGACCCCGCCCCTGAGCTGCCCCGTGGGTGAGGCTGGGCAGTGGAGGCAGTACAAAGTCCAGTACAAAGGGACAGGTGGCCCCGCCTACCAGCAGGAGCTCAGAATAAACAAGCAGAACCAGGGTCTGTTCAGGACTGCTGTGCCCCCTCTCTCTATGTGACTAGGAGTGAGCACAGCTGGATCTCTGCGTGGGCGTGGAGGTGGCTCATCTCAATTCTGGGGACACGGAAGAATGCCCCTGCTATATAAATGCATGCCCACCCTCACGGCTATCCTTTTGATAGTGACCACAAAGGGGAACCAGCAAGGGTCCCAGAGCTGTACTGCCCCTCACTCCAAAGCTCCTCCGTGGCAGTACCCACCACCACTGCCCACAGTAAGGGTGACATTCCACTCTCAGAGGGTGGACTGGAAGGGCAGCTTTCTCACCCGTCCCTGCACCCTGCCAGCCCAGGCTATTCCTAATACAAGAAGAGTTCTATGGTCCTTCGCGTTGCTTCCAGGACTGTTCCTAGGACCTTTGTCCTTGCCCCACTGTCCAGCACAAGGGTACTCAAACCCCTCCTCCCCTCCTTGGACGTCCTCCTAGAGGCCGACAGACAACAGAGCCCTAGCCTAACTAGACAAGACCTTGAGCCCAGCACACACCCTTTGGATGTGACTGGCTGCAATGGGGAACCTCCCTCTCACTCCAGTGGTTTTCACCACCAATTTCCCTAAACCAGCCACCCAGTTTGAGGGACACATGGCTCTAGCAATGCCATCCCACCCTGTCTGGAGATTAGGAATGTAGCCCACTGAGAGGGTGGGCTTGCCCCCCTGGCCAGGGCCTGCAGAGCCCTGCCTGGAATGCACCCCACTGCTACTCTCAAGCTCCAGCCCCAACAAATGCACTTACGGGGTTCCTCAGGGCTTGCAAGGAGTGAAGTCTCCGTGTCTGGACTTGGACAGACAGGATGGGGCGCTGGCTGGATGAGAGGTTTAAAGGGCTGCCACCGTGGTGATGTCAGCCTCCCCCGCCAGCTCCCTCTCGCCCCCTCCCTATTGGAGGAAACCAGCTTCACTCCCCACTCCAGCCCCCCCCCAGTGACTCTACACAGGCTCCATATTTGGGGAAAGACACCAAGTTGGAGCAGTCTACCGGGGGCTGCCGAGACATTCTCTGCGTGCTTTGGAGATGGAGAAGGCCTGGGCGGGGCTGCACTGCTAGCAGGGAGCCGGCCGGGAAAAGCCTTTTATGGACAGGACCATGAGGCTTTCTTTGCTGCCCTGCTTAGGGCTGTTCCTTCACTGTTCCCTGCCCTGCCTCTGAGTTTGAAGTTTGAGGAGAGGAGTTCTAGAGTCTGGCCAGACAGAGAGCCAAGAAGCTAGGGAGTGCTAGGGATCCCGGGGTTTGGGGGGGACAAACTAGCCACCTTCCCCTCCTGGAGCTTTAAGCTCTAATCCGAGGATCTACTTCATGCCAGGCACTTTGCAAATAATCTTAAGACTCACAGCTACTATCCCCATTTTACAGATGAGGAAACTGAGGCTCAGAGTGCAACTTACGCAAAGGCTACATGGTGAGTGGTGAAAGTCAGAATGTGGGCACCCCTGCCAACCTCTTTGTAAGGGCTGGAAAGACCCTCAGAGGCACTCTTTCAGCTGTACCACCCTGTTCAAGTTGAGGACATCTACCATAGTTGGAGTAGGATATTTTTTTTTTTTTGAGACAGTCTCTTTATGTTGCCCTCGGTAGAGTGCCATGGCGTCATAGCTCACAGCAACCTCAAACTCTTGGGCTTAAGCTATTCTCTTGCCTCAGTCCCCCGAGTAGCTGGGACTACAGGCGCCCGCCACAATGCCCGGCTATTTTTCTTTTTTTTTTTTTTTTTTTGAGCCTCAAGCCGTCACCCTGGATAGAGTGCTGTGGCATCACAGCTCACAGCAACCTCCAATTCCTGGGCTCAAGCGAGTCTCCCGCTTCTGCCTCCCTAGTAGTTGGGACTACAGGCGCCCGCC